>WTSP01002825.1:120015-142602 GCA_025331215.1 Actenoides lindsayi
GAGATTGGTATCATTTTTATTGTTACCCTTTTGCAAAAGTCACCCTTAAATGTTTATTTTTTTTGTGTTTATAACGGGTCCCGACCCCCTTGTCATTCAGTCTTGGGGGGTTTTCCTTCCCCCCCCCCCCCCCCCAAGTAGTTTCAAATATCTCTGATTAAATCTGTACTCAGAAAAAAAAAAAAAAAAAAAGGTAAATTTGCTGGAAATTATATTTGATTAATTATTTTTCCCATTGTGGAGTGGAAGGGGAGTTACTCAACCTGTTGCAATGAATGAAATCTTGGTAAAATGTGGGCAATGGTATCGTTTTGTGGTCAACATGAAGCAGCCTGACACTTTCAGAGTTTTGTTACTGCCTTGGCTCTGCAACATGATGCAATTCAGTAATTTAGGATTTTTCTGCTTCAGATTTCTCAAATGTAAAACAGGATCAATAGAATCTGTTGTGCCAAAAAAATCACTACTTGTAGGTGTCGCCATGAAATTAATACGGTGCTTATCAGTTTTATCTTGCTTAACTTCATAAATACTAAATTACTAGTTGGCTGATCAGCCAGTTACATCTGTCTGGGGAAAGAAATAATTTCTGCGTCCAGTCATTTCTCACAGGTAACAAGAAATTTATGTTATGTGGGTCACCCCAGTCAGTGCTCCATGTGACAGGAAAGTGTAGGGTAAATTTGGCAGAATTCATGTACTTTTTATACAGGCTCCAGATGTTTTAAGCATTCTACGCATTCATTTTAAAAAATGTTTTTTTAATACTCGAGGTGGTCATTATTTTTTTTGCTCAAAGTGAACTTTAATATGAATAATTGATGGATGTAAGTTAGCATGTCTTGCTAACCTAAAATTTTCATTAATTATCTTTGGTTTATTTTCTGTACATGTCAAGAGCTTTTCAACCTGTGGTCTTCATTGAGTTTATAAAGGATAATCTGCCATTTAGATTAACAAAAGAAATGTAACTGAAACATGTTGTATGCAGAGTTTTTATATGATCAACTGTAAAAAGATAGATCACATTGGAAGGTATTTGGGATAAAGTATAAAAAGTGCTTGAAGGGAAAAGGAGAAGTGGCTCTCGGTGTTAGAGGGGTCACAGCTAATTCTGAGATAAATTATTCTGTATACCGAGAGTTGGATTCAGCTCTGATTCAACTCAGCAGGAGGTTTTATTTTGATCTAAACATGAATTTGGTGTTGTGTTTTATGTCAATTATTATATTCCATTAAATACCAGTTCGTATTTTATTTATCAGTTTTAGACCATTTTCATCAATAACCATAATTTTCTATATATTTTAAGTATTGTATTGCCATGTACCAGACACAATGAATCAGACACATAACAATTCAAGTGTTCACAATGCATGACAAAATAAGAAACTGATTTAAAATTTTCTCTGACTTTTGAACTATTTTTCTATCACAAGTCTGGAAAGTAAGTGACTGAATATTTTTTAATTGTCATTAGGCAGCTCCAGTACAATTTATTTTAAGAGGTTTTGGCCTGTTTATGTGTGCTGGAATTTGCAAAAATTAGTAATGCGATATTCCATCTTTAGCAAGCCTATAGAGCAATAAATAATGACACATGACTGTATGTGAGTGTTGTTAGTTTAATTTTTTTTTGTGGTGTTCATGAAATGCAATGATCTTCCAACCCATATTCTGTAGTATTAGGCAGCAAGTTGTACTCTGAACTAAACCAGATGCTGATCCGCTCTGTTCCTATTATCAACTTGGGGCAGAGATGGTAACCAGACCTTACTTGCAATGTTACCATTTGGAACAGATTAACAGCAGTTAGGCTGAAATGAGAAACCTCCACTTTACTGAAAAGGTTCAAAACATGTAATGCTGTAAAAATCAGGACGTCTGTAGTATGTTAGATAGGAATAAATAAGTTAACTGTAGACCACACCTTCCCCTTTGCAGGATGCGTTGTTTCCAGTTTATGAGTGGCTGTTTGAAAGGACATGTTTATGAGGTACAGTCAGGCTTAAGTCCTGATAAACCATCTACTTGAAGAGGTATAACATATCCAAAGTTGCTGTGCTAGTTCGTTGTGAGAGAACCCCCCCAGAGCCAAGCTGTACAGAAGACATTTGTCTGGGGGACAAATCCCATGTGTTCTCATGAAGCTTGAAGATGCAGGATGCTTTTGAATGCCAGTCTGCTGTTGCATTTGAAAGCAAACCCAATGAGGAATGTGCCCCAGAGGTGCCTGGCAGAGTACATGGACCATCTGATGGCCTGGACATTGCACACTGGGCTGAAGATGTTCCTCTGTGCTTGCTCACGGTATCTCAGAAGATTCACTGACAATCAGAAGGGTTCAACAGGCTACCAGCAGAGGCTAATGCTTTTTAGGCTAAAATTGGGATAAGCCTCATCGCTTATTTGTGAAGTTTGTACAGTTATAACTGTAACCAAAAACTTCTGTAAGATGTTATTTCTGGTGCTGTATTAGTTGCCTTCCCCTATCCTATGCTTTTTTATTGGGAATATTGCTTTAGCAGGAATTAGCTTCAGGTTTAAGGAGAATCTTTCTTCAAAAGTCAGTCAGACATGTTGCTGTGTTCTCACTGTGTCACCTGCTGCATGATTTTTCCATGCAACTAGTTTGAAAACCTGGTACTCAGATTTGCTGAGAGTAAAAGCTTTTTTTGAAAATTCACTTGCAAGCCTTCTATTTAGATGTAATTATTAACCACTGTAAGTACAGAAGAAAGAGAGATGAAGCTAAAACATGAATTACTCTGGTAATCTGGTCAAATTGTTCACATAGTAGCCAGGTTAGCCAAGAAAGCCAACAACCACAGCTGGGCACATGGAGAGCTACACTGGGAAAAGAATCAGCAGAGAAGTGCTGTGTTCAGGAATGGAGTGGTGGTGCTGAGCGCTTGCCACAGTAAGCTGGAAATGGGAAATTAAACCTAATCCACTGCAATTGCATTGGGTAAACTACCGCATGGTTTGCAGTTCGGTTTGTGTTGACTTGAAACAGGTTTTGGCTAAGCACGCAGCGTGGCTGGAGGTATATGCTGGAGTGGTAGCTGTAGCTCAGCTATGACTTGAGTTGCTACATGAGAGCGTAACTTGCTATGGGTGAAAGTTACAATCCTTGTAGGGAGTAGGAAAAGACACTCCCATCTTTCAGGAGGGAACAGATTTTTAATGACAGGGACCCCCTCCCACTCTGTACTGCTCTGTCCAGGTGACCAGCCAGGAGGGGTAAGTTTGGCATTCTCCTTTGTAGCATGGTGAGAGAAGCCAAGGTGTGGCCAGGCAGAGCAAGGACAGCACCAGTATGAGAATCACTGTCAGGAAGGTAGCTAGAAAACAACCAAGACATGGAGACATTTACTTCATGCAATCTGTTTAGATGTGATCTAAAACATCCCTAACCATGGATGTCAAATGAAGGGATCCTGGAAGCACAGATGACTGCCAGTCTGTAATGCTGTGCCCACACGTGGCAGGTATGTGCTGGTGTACGCTTTGACCCACGCTACTGAGAGCCTAGGGTTTTGCTCCTGATGTTCCAAAAAGCACTGTCTGCTATCTTGGGTTTGCTTATGTCTGCCCAGAATAGATGGGAGGTAAGTTCAGCTTTGTGAGTGGGTTCAGGCATGCCTTGGACATACACTGTAGAGGTATGCTGTTTTTCTCTCTAGTAGCCCACAGCTGCATCTTATAGCTCCTGAGTGAATCCCCTTATAGGTCACCCAGGGATGTAGTTTTATGTCACCATTTTTACTCCTTCCAAAATTTATAGAAAGTATGTTTGCCTTTTTCTTGACCTTCTAGGTATTTGGGCCTTATAAAAATTCATCAGGCTTTTCTTGAATCACAGGTCAATGTGAAGCCACCCCCGGCCTTGTTGTTCTCTAGAAGCGTGTCTGAATTTTAGATTGTAGCGGAACCCCTTCCATGCCCCCTATCATCAAAAAAAACAACTAAAAAAAAAAAAAAAAAAAAAAAAAGCTATAAATGCTTTGCAAGTAATAGTATTTTCTGTGAAAAAGTAATGAAATAATAAGCTGTTAGTCTTTGAAAGCATAACCTTCTTTTAGATGATGTATATGGGAAGCTCAAACAGTAGATGAATTTTCCTCCTCGGGTAAGATGTCATCACAGAGGAAGCTTGGAGGCGAGTGCTTACAACACTGGCACTGCAGAAACAGGCAGGCAGGCAGCTCTGAGTGAACATAGCTGTCTCTGCTTAAGGAAGATTTAGATCTGAGACTGAATTTAGAGTACCCAGCAAAAGTGCACAGTGCAAGATGGTGAAGCAACAGCATAATGTTAGCAAATAATCTGTGGCTCAGTATGCCTCTACACCCTGCTTTGTGGCTGTGGTGTTAATATCTTTCACACCGAAATGGCTGTAACCAGTTCGTAAAGCAGGAGCATTGCTTCAACCAACTGGGGCAGACTTTTGAAGAAAAAACTTGAAGTGATGGTGTTGCACAGAAGGTTTTGTGTGCCCGGTCTTTCACCTCTTCAGCACTTCACTTAATGCATTTCATCTCTTAAGACAGGCAGTGGGTGTAAGGCAGCACTGCTTGGCTGTAATTTCAGCATCTGCTGGACCTGTTACCACGTCTCGTTTCTTGATAGTGAAACTTTTTATCTTTTTCTCTGGTTGCTTGAAAAGTTTTGCTTGGCAGTGGCATATTTCCATAGGCAATCTTCTGCTCTGAAGGTAAAATCATACTATTTCTAGCTCTTGCATTTTAACTTCTCCCTGCTTTACCTTTGCAATGAGCATTCATATTGTAAAGAGTTCCTTAACCCTTTTAAAGCCCTTTTTTAATAGAAACCATGCTGTTAACCATTCCATTTTGCCTATTGGAAGAAATCTGTCATATTAGAATTAGTGACTGAGTTTTAAATATGGAGCTGATACACTGTAAAATCTCAGTCGCAGTTTGAAATAGATTTAGATTTAAAATGAGCAAAAATGTAATTCCAGGATAAAAATTGGCGATGTTTGCAGCCTAGGAATTATGTTTCAGACTTTGGAAGGAAAATGGTTTGGCTTATTTTTTTCCACTTTCAGGGACACTGTTATTTGCCGACTTAATGGTTTCAGATGCTGTTAAATTAAAAAAATATTTGTGGAGTAAGTGTATTTTGCAGGTGCTTTGTGCTGGGATGTCTCTCAGAGTTTTACAGTATGAATATTTGTGAAAGCAACAGGTCACAAACCTTCATAAAGTGGCTGCCAGCCAGCCAGGAGTGTGCAGGGAAGGTTGCTGGTGTACGAGCTGCCGTCGCAGGGTGTCACTGGCCTGCCCAGCCCAGCCTTGCTGGGTGGGTGGCTGCAGCAGGTGACAGCACGCAGGGATTCCTTTGGAAAAAAAGGTGTTCTGTATTGCATGCAAAAAAGAAAGAAGGATTCAGTTCTTACAGTTTCAAGGACTACCAATGACTTGGCACATTGCACATATGTAGCCCACCCAATCTTAACTGAAGTATTGACTGGACTTAATTACCACAACTAGAACTTAGCTGGGCACCCCAAGCAGTGGTTAGCTGAGAGAGGTGTTCTCACAGCAGGAGCCCATGGGCCTCTCAGGTGATGATTAAGAGAGATGTTTAATGTATCACAGGATTTATTTTAAAAAAAAGTTATTTCTCAGACATTTTTTATTTTTATGTATAACTATATTATTCTTACTGTCTCAGGTGTGCGTTTGAGTCAGTTATTGGTGATGCTAGTTAAGTGGAAACTCCTCCTCTCTTTTCATCTCCCTCTGGATGCAGGGGCAGAGCCATGGTGTGAGTGGTGCGGTGCTACCTCCACCTCCCCAACAGCCCGCTCTCCACCTCACGCTCATGCTTTGAGTCACATCAATAAAATGGCTGAAACGCTGAAAATCATTGGACTTAAAGCTCCTCTCTCACCAGCACCTCACCAGCAGTTTTCTGGTCACTCCAAAATGGCCAAGGTCCAGTATAGACAAGGCAAGTTTGATCAATAGACATTTCAACTGCTTCTATCAAAAAAAATCCCCAAGCTACCACTTGGTCACATGAGTTTTCTGCACATGTAGCTGTGAGGTGGAAGTTACCTTGGAAAGCTGAGCTCTCGGCCATCTTTTGCCACTGCCTGTGTCTTGTAGTCACTCCCAGGAATGACCAACTCTCCTTGAGTATCTAAGCCCAGAACATCCAAACACAGACAGACATAGGGATTTGGATCCCATGGCATAGATCAACACCCCCACCCATGAATGCACATGTGTCTGTTCCAACACTTCAATGGGCAGATTGGTGGGTGGGAGAGAGGCAGGATGGCCTCAATCCCAATTCCTGCTCAAGGGCAGAGCCAATCCTCGCAGTGCTCCAGCATTCTCAGTGGGTGGTATTTTCTTCCATGTCATGTTGCTTGTAGTTGCTCCCAAGAATGACCAACTCTCCTTGAGGAATGGTAAAGCTGACCATACATACATCTGAAATGACTCCAGTACATAACTGTAAAATAAGACAGCCTATGATTTTAGTGACATTGTTGCTTTTCTGCCTTTTACTTGTTTCAGAAAAGATAAATAAATTTTTTTTCTGCTCAAATCCTTTTTTTCTCCAAAAAGTTGTCATTTCAAATTATTTTTTTTAATGGTTTTGTTGAAAATCATGAAAACATCATTTAGGTGGTTTTTTTTAAAAAAAAAAAAGTTCTGACATGTTTTCAAACACATTTGGTTTTTAATTTGTTAGCTGCATCTCCACCTCTTTCCAAATGGAGCAGCCTTTTTAGGAAATTTTCCTTACACCGGGTCAGATGCTCTTTCCTGTCTACACACTATCATTACAGTAAAGCTCAGAGGCACTGGGTCGTTAGGTGCTGTGTGGACATATGCCATTACACATGACCTGTCCAAGGGATGTTTCTGTTTAAGACCACGTGCAACACAGAAATGCAACAAACATTTGAGAGAGAGAAGGAGAACATGCTGGAAGTGATAAACACACGGGTGGGCGTTGGCTGTTGTTTCCAAGAGGGATTGCTATCACTTGGGAGCTGGTTTGCTCCTGTTTTTAGAAAATGTGCAAATATGCATTTTGGTACTGGGATTGGCCTTTAGCCTTTGCTGCCTTTCCTCCACCATTGACAGCCTTCTCTGCCATACGGTACGTGCCCAGGAGACTGGGAGAACTTTTCCTTTCTCCTGGATTTTGCTCTAATCCGTGGGAAGGCAATTCTATGGGAAAGCACTGTCATGTTTAAATAGTACTATGGAGAAAAGTAGAGACAACTCATGGCAGATGTTGCTTGTATATTATAATTTACAGAAGAGTCTTTCTTCTCTGAAAACTTAGAGTAAAAAAAAATATAACTTTAAATTTAGCAAAGACTGGATTGATATACATCAGCACTTCATACCATGTTCACAGTGTGTGAAGTCATATGTATCGTCTGTGTTGGTAGCATCCTGTGGCTGGACTAAGGTCTTAGAATTGGTTTGGGTTGTTTGGTCTTTTTTCAACTTGTTAAACATGAAAGAGAAGCAGGAGAAATGCTAGTCAAAGAGGAAGGTTTTACAAGTACTTTTAATTCACTCTATGTAAAATAAATTCTTTACAGTGTAAATGGAATGTCTTTGCACATACTCCAGGATGTTGTACCCAACTTTGCGACAGGAATAATGCCTTTCCAAATAACATACAATTAACTTGCTGCCAACTTTACGTATAGCCGTTAGTCAGAGATGTATGTCATTTCTATTTTACAGCTGTCCAGACACATTTTTTAAAAACCTAAGCCCTATACACCAGATGTTACTTAGTCTGGTGTGGTCTACCTTGGACCCCTTCCAAACTTGCCTGCATATAATTTTCAAGTCCCAACAGCCCTGCAGTACTAGAAGATAAAAACTGACTATAACTATACCCTTTCATATTGCTCCGAGCTCAGTTTAATTATCTGAAACACTACCAGATAAATAGTTCAATCAGAAGAATTCCACCTTAACGTTAACGACTACCACATCCATTTTTTTCTAATTTGAGGCAGGTTTTGGGTTACTAGCTCTGAAGTCTGCAAAGTTCCAGTCAATGATTAATATAACTATCTAGAGAGGTGTTTTTTTCTTAAATTGTGAATAATGGAGTGTGTTTATATGGCCTTATTGGGCAAGGCACTTCATGAATTTATATGATTTAGTTTTATGTACAGATGGGTGGGGTATGTGTGTGTGACTTGGACTTGATATTTTAAAATTGCATGCCTTTAATGTTACATAGGGTCAACCTCCTGGAAAAATAAGATTTGCACAGCACTCTCTTTCAGGAAGTCTCTCTTCAGTTCTTATGGTAGCCTGGCTCTGAAGAGGTGTTTCTGTTTCTAGCCCTCCTTGAATAGCTTTGTGGGCCTGAGCCCTTAACATGAAAGCATAAGAATTAGAAACCCTTTGAAATTATGTGGAGAAACCCACTGTCTTTACACAGCATTTTCAATATGTCCATTATTATCATCAAATATTACAACTGTATTTTAATTAAAAAAAAATAATTACAAAAGCAGTTTAATAGTTTGGTTATTTTGTAGTCATTGCTGTTTTTTCTGTACTATTTCTCTTCATTTTTATATGAGTCTTCTGCATATATTGTCTGTGATAAATGTGTCTCATTTTGATGAATTTTTTAATTTGCATTACAAAACTGTTCATTTAGTTTTGGAGTAGAAAAGTGTTCAAGGAAACAGCAAAACAAGGAAAATATTCATGAGCATTTGTAAGAAGAGATGAGTGATGTTCAAATGTGTAATTGATGGAAGTAGAAACCACTTGGTTATGAATTCATTTTATCAGCACACAGGAGCAAGTTTAAGACTCATGTGACAAATTAGAACAAACAAGTTTGATTTTGGATGTTAAGTATTAGCTGTGTTCCTTTTATGAGCTATCTATGGGTTGGCTGATATTTCCCCAAATTACATTTAAATTTTAATTGAAACTACATTTCAAACAGTGGTACTGCAGGGTAAACCTAAATCAGATAAAACTGTTCAATGGAGGAAATACGTATTTCTGGCTCATTCTGAATAGTCTTTCTCCTTTAAGATTTTGTAAATAAAAACAACAACAGTAGTAAGAAATATTTCAGCTAATGTAGTTTCTTTTCTAGATTTCTTTTAACATAGGTTAATTAGATCCCTTGTTTCACACATTTCTCCTTTCTGATTTAGATTAGCTTCTGTTTCACCTTTTTTTTTTTCAGCTTTTAATTTTTTGTGACTCAGAACTGAGAGTATTGCAGTTTTTTGCCCCTTTTTGCCTTGCATTTGAGGAATACTTGCATTTGCCAAGCTGCCTCCACACTTGTGGCTAGAGCTCCCTGCTCCACTTTCTCAGTGCTCCATTTGAGCTCCTGCTAAAACTGAACGCTTTGGGAGAAATAAATCTAAGATGTCAGTTACTTAAAGCCCAGTGCTGTAAGTTTAAGATGTTTGCCTAATATCACATCACCAAAATGGAACAGATAAAGATGAAGTGTAAAGTATATGTAACGTGGCTTGCTGTTAAGTGCGGTAATTGGAGAATGCAGGCAGGAGATCTGGGAAGGTGATAAGGTAAGCATAAGCTTCTTGGGAAAGGTAAACTGTCTGAAGAGCTGACAGTGATATGCACTGACTGGAAGGAACCCAAAATTGTTTTAGCCTTTAAGCATCCAACAGACATTGGAGTAACTGAGTAATCATACACTTTGGGTCCAGTATTCCCGTCACTGATACCCCATGCATCTCAGTTATTGGTGTAATTTAAATCTGATAGCCACATAATGGACCAAATTCTCTTCTCTACTTTTCATAAGTTGCCCTATTGGATTCAATATGAGGAATGTTTACTTAAGTGTGGTAAGCAGGATTTGTGTCATGAGGCTTATTTTCTTCCTCAAAAATGGTATCCTCTGCTATATATACTGTACAGTGCCCCAGAAGATGGAATATTTATTCTACAGGACAATACCCTGAAGCACCATAGATTAGTTTAAATTCACAGAAAGGTGTAAACTTTTCAGTTTCCTCCAGTGTTTAGGCAGTTTTCCTTAACATTTATGCCAAAAATTGTCCCAAAGTCTCTCTTACTTTTGGTGCCAGCACTTTGAAAGTGTGTCAGATGCTGAATCGTAAAAGATGATGCCTGCCCCTACGTATTTCTCAGAATGACAGCTTCTGCCTTTAAAGGGTCATTTGGGTCAGAAATTTTCATTAAAAAATATTTGAGTACATGCCACATACCTTGTCTGTTTATTCAATCTTAATATTCAACAAAACATTGCAATATTGCTAAGCAGCTAGATTAGAATAAGCTCACTGGAGCATGGGAAAAACTTTTTGTTCTGGTTTTGTATATAGCACCTCATACACCAAGGCTTGGGGTGAATAGGCTGGACTGTGGTACAAATAATAAATACTAAGAAGAGCTTTAAGGTGTGACTTTTGCAATGACTGTACAGCTTCATGAAACAATCTGACTCTAATTTTCCCAGTAAAACAGGAGTGGTGGGCTTGCTTGCATCTCCCTAGTTACTAGGGTGATTGATTAGAATGTATGAAGTGCTATATAACAGGTGAAATGGATCCAGTCAGCCCCACAGCCTGCAGTGGGTGGAAAGCCAGGCCCATTGTCTCTTGGAGAATGTTTTCAACTATATGTAGATATGCGGTGGGTGAGGCTTTGGGTAACGCTTCGTGTGAGTTAGTTAAGCTTGGGATTTGTTCAGGAGATGCCTTTTGCAAACTCCCTCCACTACACGTTTCCTTCTATTCCCTCCACTCCCCCCATCAACAGGGATGCTTTCAGGTGCGCTCTGGTAAAGTAGAACTAGCCTGGTAATCTAAATAAGTCTTTACAACTTCCAGTAAAATGAACCAAGACATAGCAGTGCTGTGCAGTCAGGCATACAGCATAACTGGTAGCACACTTTCTAGTGTGGTTTGAGTGGTGACAATCATCATTTCTCTATGGGAGGATGCCCATGGAAAAGACATTCCCAACAGTCTGGAGAAGAGGATGACCAAAGAACTATTCCAAGAGCCAGCATGGATGAGAGCACCCTCATTGGAGGAGAGAGGGGGAGGCTGTTTGTGCATAGACTGTAGCTGTGCTGTACAAAGCCAGAAAACACTTTCACATTTCGAGTAATAAAGTAGCAACAGGCAAGTGTGTGCATCTGGTGAAGGGGGACAAAATATTGTTGTCTGATTGTAACCCAGTTCTGTGCGCTGAAAGTTTATATTTAGCTGAGATACCTTATCCCCTTTATAGGAGGCAGTGGCATATCAGCCTCCCAGCCTCTAACCCTCCCCTCCATCATCATTCCTGCAGATAGAAGCACCACGTGTCTGTCAGTCCACCTAACTGACAAACCACCTTCCCACATCTTTCAAAGTTTTCATATCTGGAAAGAGGAGCGAGGTTGCAGGGAGAAAAAAATATGTTGGAGTCCACCTAGCATCTCTAAGACATGGCCTTTGCTACCTAACTGCACAGCCAAAGCTTGCCCTGTAGCTTTCATTGCCTCCTGTCTTGATTTCTCTACACACTTTTTCTAGTTTTGATAAATGCACTCTTGCCCTTCGCTTCCATTGAGCATATTGCTCCACGGGTCATCTTTCTGCCTTGTGCTTTGACTATGATACTTCTCTTTGTAATCCTTCCCTGGCTCCCTCTTTATCATTTCAAAAATAAGCTCCTTCATCTCAGTTCTTAAAACCTTGCAAACTGTTATCTTCATCCCGCCTGTCGTTCGGTATAAAGGATTGACTCCAGCTTCCATTACTCACTTGGTAGGTTTTCAGGCAGGCACTGCCCATCTCTCTCCCTCAGTGTTCCAAGGCGTGGGCAGGACCTCTGTCCACATCCCCATTCCTTACAGCTATATGCAGATCACCATTCTACCTGCTGCCTATGGAAAGCTAGATAAATACACATGTCACTGACTAGTGATAGCTCATATTAATTTATACTTATCTTGCCCAGCTATATCTAGCCATTGCCTTTTGTTTTAAATTTGATTAAAAAGCCAAGGTTCGCAAATATGTTTGAGCTTGTCAGACCTATGAATGTTAATAGAACATACGAAGCTCAATGGGTTTTGTGAATTTGGGTTTAAATTCTGGAGTAGGAATGATACATTTTTTTAAATGAGATAGGTTTGGTCTAGGAATAAAACTCTAAGGTGGTATTGAGGCACAGAGTATTATTTTTAAATAACAGTACTTGGAAAAATGCCTGACTCTTTTTGCAGGAAATATACCCTATCTTCTGCTGCCTCACAGTGTTTGTCTGTTTTCATATGTACTGTTATACTTTCATTGGTCTGGAGTAGTAGCTACTGACTACTGTTGCTGGTTTCAAAGTGGATGTTGATTCCAGCAATTTCCCTAGACAGCTTTTTTTTCTAAAGTTAAAATTAAAACAAGGATATGACTGAGTAGAAATGGTACATATTTGCCTCTGTTTAATTCTGAACACTGTTAGAAAAAAAAATTAAAAAAAAAAAAAAATCTAAAGGTAGTCTCTCCCTAAAAATTTGTTTTAGAAATAGTTACCTAAAAAAACCAAGGTAATTTTTTTGTGGCAGTTTTCTTGCGTCTTGCTTCCTTCTTTTAAAAACACACAATTAATTGTTTCAATGCAAAGAATGAACCACAAATCATAAAATATGTATGACTTTATTCTAAAAATGGATCCAACTGCCTTAGAGATTTGTAAATGTTGGAATAATACATGAGATTGTCTTTCCCAGTGCCCCATAAAGGTTAGGCATTTCCATAGAGAGATGTCAGCTAAGGTGATTATGCTGTAAGCAGACTAAGCCTTGGGATTTCACAGCAGATCTCAAATGCATTTAGTAAGACTAATTAGCTCATTTTAAACCGGAATTTGCTAGTTTGTCAAAAGAAGAGCACATTTGTATTCTTTATAGTATTTCTATAGGACCAGTTCAAGGTAATTAAATGGAAAAACAATGTGATAACTTCTTGGAAGCAATCCCCTATAAATATTGGTTTATCATTTGGCATTCTCCTCTCATTTCCACCGGATACCAGTGGGATTTGTATATCCGCTTCCTTTATGTTTCTAATTAAGAAACCACGTCAGATTTGTGGAAAACCTACACAATCTGTCACTTTGACTGCTGAGGAACGGGCATGCTTCCCTGACCCCTATCCCCATCAATCTGAATAGATCCAATTTCATTGATTTATATTGAATAGAATCTCATTGGTGGCTACTGCATAAATCTGTGCTGACTTTCACATTTTGTTTCACCTAAATGATGATTGGTTGGAATGTGTCTGTTTAAAAGTGACCTTGCTCCTATTTTTGAACTCTGGCTTATAACAAGGGGAAAAAAGGGTTTAGTTGTTTTCATTCCCAAAGAGTCATAAAAGTCATCACGATTTAGACTTTTTTTCCCTGAAGTCTGACATCCTATTATGCTTAAAATGCAATTTATTCAGAAAGAGGCTTTAATAAATCTAAGATGATTAATTAGGACAGTGTTATTTCTATTTTTTAAAATAACGTTCCTTTGTAAAAACATGCCTTGTGCCAGAACCACACAATTAACAAAACCCAGTTCAAGTACATTAAAAAGTTGAAGACATTTTGTTTGCTTCCTTGCAAGTGCTGGGATGAGTGTTTTCTTTCAGCTAGACTCACAAGAGGCTCGGGGGCTGAAGGCAGGAGGGTTACAGGGCTGTAATGCTCCTTCTCTCACTAGCAGTGCCTTGCAGATTGCCCTCCCAGCCCCACAAAGCACTTGCATCCTTGGCTGTCACCTGTAAATCAAATAGCCTGAAGGCAGGTGCTGTGGCCCAGGATGTGCCCACACAGCTCAACTCTTTTCATCCCCTAGAGAGCTGCCTACTGGGAAAAGTCCTTGGCAAGCTTTATTCCCACAGTGTGCCCAGGCATTGCCTGGGCAAGTGCTGCTAGGGACAGGAGCACCCTAAAAACTAAACAGCACGGACAACCACACCTGGTTCCTGGCTCAAATTGATTTCCCGTTACAGCTGTAGTGAGCATTGCTGCGTTGGGGCCCACCAGAGATAGCGCAGAGAACTGAGGAAGCAGCAGGGGTGACTCAAGGAGCTGCTGCTCCTTGGCCAGCCTTGTGCTTTCTGGCACTCGCATTTTGAAATGATACGCTACACCCCTTACTCATATAACACTCGTGGGCTGCTTTGGCAGAGCACACGGGCACCCAGGTTGTGGTGTGATGCCGAGTCAGTCCCGATGTGCCGCTGGCTTAAATCCTGCCTTCGTTGGCTCTGCCCCCGGCTCTGTCTGTCAGGGAGCTGACAAGGGAGCAAGGCTGGTTCGGTGCCCAGCACCGGGTGCCGGCCTGCTGCACACCGCCATCGCCCACCCAGGCAGGCGGCCTCTGTGTTCAGAGCAGCATATTGTAACTGTCTCTGAGCAGTGCCCAGGGCCGTCTCTGCCTCAGGAAATTTTGGAGGGTCCCTTCAGCTGGTGCAGGAGTTGTCACAGGCTGAACATCACTGCTGGTGCGCAGCCCAGATGCAGCCTGTGTTGTTGGAGGTAAGGGTGTGGGAGTCTGATGGTGCAGGTGGAATTGTGCAGTGCCTGCTGGTCTCAGTGCCAGAGCATGCACCCGGCATGCTTACACTGTTATCCATCACATTACATCCAGTCTTCACAGGCAGCAAAAGCGTCTAACAAACTCGATGTTCATACCTCAGAATTTTATCCACTACTTACCTTAGCCCAGAGAGCACATTTGTAATCCTCAGAGTGAATTAGGGTTCCTCTTCCAGTTTCAGGACCAAGCCCCACACTAATTTAGTCCATCTCACCCTCCGATTGCAGAAGCAGTTGGGGTCTCTGCCCGCTGGGCAACACGTCACTGCGCAGATGACTTGCTGAACCTCAAGACCAGTGAGATCGAATTACTGTAGCTCACCTCAGCTTAACAAGAACTAAATCTCCTCTGCATGAATTTGAATCATACAGTCAAAGCCAACTTGCCGTGAGTCATTTTTTATTAAGTCTTACAAAGCACCTCCTTTTGATTCTAGAAGACAATATTTGCGCTAATCTTTGGTACTTCTGGAGACCACTTTTTTTTTTCTTGGTGGTTTATTCAAATGCAAATTTTTGGCATACTCAAATGCTTTCCTTCTGGTCACTGTAGTTTCTGTCCCGGTTTGAGTGAGAACAGAACGAATTCTGTTCAGTAATTTTACTTTTCAGCTCAGTTCTTCTAATTAACTGCACATTCTGAAGTTAGTAGCCTGTTCTCACAGGCAGTGGCTGCTTCTAGCAGTGATAACACCTCATGTTTAGAGTTAGTACCAAGGATTGGTGTGCAGACCAAGGCCACTGCTGGATCTGGTGTACCACACTGGGAGGTACAGAAAGTGAAAGGCTGCACCTGCAGGGAGGAGCGGACAGGACAGGTGACTCTAAACTGACCAAGGAGGGATTCCATCCCATATACGTCATTATTCAGCTTAGAGCTGAGGGATCCGAAGGGTCTCTGGGCTCTCCCCCCTTTTGGACTGCTTTGCCAGCTTTTGCTTGGCTTGGCTCGGGTCCTCTTTTAGTTCCTTTGTTCTGCCTTTGATCCCGGTCTGTGTGTTCCTGAACCCGGTACCAGAACCCAGCTCCCAACACAGCTCCTGTCTGCTGCGGAGCCCAGGCTGGGACTCCCTTGGTGCCGGCTCATCAATGGTGATGGTGATGTAATTACCATCGGGGGGTTGGGTTTGATACTGGTCTTGTATATATTTGTATATATTTGTATATATTTGTATATATTCCATTTATTATTATTAATTTCATTTTCATTAAAGCTGCTCTAGTTTCCTTTTCTAATGGGTAAGTCTCTCTCCCTTATTCCTTCTCTTTTTCCCTTTGGGGAGGAAGGGGGGGGTTAACAGAGAGCGTCTGTTATAGGTCTGAGGGGCCGCCCTGACCCTAAACCATGACAAATGCAGACCTTCATTGGCCCCAGATGAGAACGTTAGTTCTAGTCAGGAAAAACACATAGGGGAAAAAAATAACATCTCTTACAAATCATACAGTTGGAAAAGTGATTTCCTTAAACTGAATGATTTTTCTCTTTCTAGATCAATCTGAGAGACTTTTTCAAAACAACAGATTTGTTCAAATAATTCTCAACAACTGCATGAGATCCCTTGTACATATTGACATAACTTTATTCACCCTCTCAAAAAATAAAAGAAATAAATAACTTAGACTTAGCTTTCAAATACAGAAACAAATAAATACCTACCTTGTACTAAAATAATAGTCATCTGACATTGCCTCATGAAAAGCTTTTAAAAAAAATAAAATAATGAAAAAAAAAGAAAAAGAGTATGCAATTGTTGATACTCTTTCAGAGATTTGTAAAATTCTTGAAATTACTCTAGTTCACAGCTTGTTCTAAGAGCGACCTTTTTTGGTGAACTGCATGTTGGTTTATAGCTTTCAATAAGATAGTAGAAAAATCACCCCAAATCCTTTAGTGCTTTAGATTTAAAATAATTTTAAGGACAATGATCATTAGGAAACATCATGTCTGAATACAGGTTATTAAGGGGTAGTTAATAAAGGGTTTCCATTAACTTTACCTTACAATTTTAGAAAGTGTTAATATTACAAAGCTTTTGAAATTTCTACACTAACAGACACACTTCACTTAGAAAAGGAGTCCAAATTCTCCTCTTCACCTTCTCACGCCAGTCATGAAGGCTTTCCTACCCTTCCACTTTAACTACACTAAACAGTAAAGTTTTTCCTCCTTCTACAGTTAGTAGAGAATCAGAGACAAATCATGAGTTCAGCAGTTGGTTTTTCCTGCTCTAACTGGGATTCCAGAATTACTCATAAAGGGATGTCTCTCTTCCTATCTATTCTTACTGAGGAAAATTTTACTAGAGTGAAAGACGTATCACGAGTACTTCACCAACACTAGAAGGCAGCATGAAGGGTAATAAAGTATTTAGTTTCTAACCCGAGAAAGAGAAGGTTATGAAAAAGAGCAGCTACTTTAATTAAGGAGAACCAAATTCCTTTATAAAGTTAAAACCTATATAATTCCCGAAATTATGTGGAGAAGTTTCAAAGGACATGTAAATGTCATGCACTATGTTAAAAGTGTGGCAGGATACAAACAAGACAACTACACAAATCACTGTACATGAAATCCCACAGCAAAACTGCACATGAAATCTTACAGCATTAGGAAACCATTCAACACACTTCTCCCATGTTTTATAACATGTATATCAACACTGTGGTTTCAGACACACCTAAAATTCATGAGTTACGGTATTTTCCCACTGCAGTGCATCTCTGCAGTACAATAGAGCTGGATAAGGTTTTCCTATTACTTCAATTTATATAAACACAGAACATAAAAGGAGGCCCCAGGAATATGACTGACAACTCCTGAAGAACCTATTTTTAAGATGCAAAGCTTTGCCTTTCATTGGTCATCTGATCTAGCACTGGAAATCAACACAAACAGGGATGGGGTGGGAGAGAGATCTCTGAATAGGTTTGGCTGAAGTAAATACTCAAGGGCATATTACTCAAGTCAGTACCAAGAGCTTCAGCCAGTTTACAAAGCCTTTTGAATCCTTAGAGCTAAGCTCAGTGAATTTAGATGAAAGTTCCTTTTCTTCCACTTTTAAGAGAGAAATAACTTAAGTGAACTTTCTGCAAAACCACCTCCCAAGTTTAGTAATGGGGGAACAAATCTAAAGCACTGCCAAGACACGCAACTAAGCATTTATAAACCATAATGGTTTATTCAAATATTAAGTACTGCCGTACTGAACCAAAAAGCACAGAAGTATTCCAATAATGCTGTTTCAAGTTATGTAACTCCATCCTTGGTACACAAAAATCCCAGTTCCTCCATTCTTGCTTCCTAGCCCACATTTCGTACTCTGAGGAACACGGGCACACGGGGTGCATACTAACGACACCAAGTTTCCACTGAATCCAGCAAGAGGCACAGCAAGGCAAGAACACCACCTGGCCCTGCCTTGGCTCCGAGATGATGTCAGCCTATTCAGCAGGGTACCAGAAAAGCAAAACAAAACCCCACAAAAAAACCAAAAAATAAAAAAAAAATTCTCTGCTGTATATCAGATACACACAAAGGTCCATGGATATTACCACAAAAATCAGGAAACCGCTATCTCATCAGCAAATGAGATTCTGCAGCCCTCGACAGTATAGGTTGAAGCAACTACCAAACCTCAGAAATACCTGTTATCTTTGAAAGTGTTGGGAGGTTTTGTTCATCTAAACATATGAAAAGTTTGACCTATTTTAAAACACATATCCACATGGTGCTTCTATCAAATCATTCTTATTATTTGCTTTTATTCGGAAAAAGGTGGGGGGAAGGCTTAACAAGAAAATAATCCAGAAATTAGGTGGATTACTTATAAACCCTGGAGGGTTGAATTGACAGAGTTTTTACAGTGTTAGAATTTGCCTTTTTCCAAAGTTAGCTGTCAGCAAAATTTACACACAAACAAAAATTTGATTAATTAGTTTGTTATAAAAATTACTACATAGATTACTTGTAACTACCATCTTCAAATCTCTCAAGCCGAAGACTCAGCTTATTTTTCTAAGGAAGTGAGTTGCTTCACTTATGAGAGAAGTAATTACAAAGCCATAATTTTCCTTTTCCAATTTAAACATGTATTAAAACTGAAATAGATAATACAGTCCATTTCAACCACATAACATATTTTGTGGGCTTTTATTGCAGCTTTGCTCTATTTTTTTTTCCATCCTGCAAGGTCTTTATCAAAGATCTACTTTAGCTGATGCAGCAAAGTGCTTATTTGGCAAGATTATACGATACCAAGCAAAATAAAGGATTTAAACCTTTCAACTGAAATAAATAAAAAACAAAGGAAAAAAAAACCAAACCAAAAAAAAAAAGAGATGTATTAGGAACAACACTAAAACGCCCTACAGATTCAGAACTGAAAGGAGGTGGCACGTGCGTTCTGCAGTGCCTGATTTTCGGGCAGCATTTTACATTCCACTTTCCCTCTGACCCGCTTGCTCCGGCTCCAGGAAGGTTGTGCTCAGCTTATTCCTAAATGTGAGGCTGCAGTTGTAGAGCACAGTAAAATCCCTTTCTCTAAACAGCATGAATTAAGAACTAACACTTTATACAACATATGAAACACATGTTGGCAATCTTCCATCCTTTAATTCATCCTATCATATTGAAACACCATGGACATTGGCACCTTCAGGGCATCTACCATGAACAGTGTCTTTGGAAGTACAGGTTTACAGTCCCAGACTAACATATAAAAATCATCAAGGAAAAGTGGTTTGTTTACTTTTAGTGACAAAGATCAACGGCAGGAAGTACAATACTATATATAAAAATATTTGTAACATGTCTATTTATAAATAAATGTGTGTTTACATTATGCTTTCCACATCCATGGAATGAAGTATGTATTTTTCTATGAGTACTGCCAATTTATTTTAAGGAAAATCTTCAGCTACTAATCTCATTTCCAGCAAGCACGCAGCAGGCTTATGGCACTCACCTTGAAGATTAATATCCAAGCAAGCAGGGAAGGAAATTGCTCATGCAGGGGAATTTTATGCCTCCCTCATTTATACAGTTATCTACACTACAGAATTTACTCAAGTATCTATATCCTTACGCCTGATAAGGGCACAGATTAGACAAAATATGATTTGACAATATGAAGAAATGTATACTACTCAGTATTGAAAGGCTGTAAAATGGGTTTATGAGAATTAATGTTTCAGGCATTTAAACTACATCTTGGGTTGCAAGCTAAATACACATGGAACCTAGGTTGCAATTTAGGATTTATAGGATTATCACACACGCCCTGTTGCACCACGGGAAATGAAGCACAGCGCTTATGTGTGGCTCCCTCCAGTCCCCAGAGTGAAAAGATTTGGGTTTTTTTTCCCCTCTCATCTCTCCTGGGGGGCGGGGGAAATCAAATTAAGCTGTTCTCAGAAATGGAGAATAATTGGAAAACAGAAAATAACACTGAATGGTAAGTTTGGCTGCTCAGGATTTTACGTTGGGCTGGTTTAATTTTGTGCTGAGTACTCTCACTCCATTGAACAAGCAGCAACCTTCCACTCCTGGAAGACAGTCCTCATACACACAAAATAAAATAACATAACCTGAATATTACAGTTTCATCCAGTTTTCACATCTTTGTTCGATGCAGAGTAACAATACAGATATTAAGGTTAGCACAAGCGTGTTACCACAGGCGTCACTGCATCTCTTGAAGTTTGCTGGACATTAACAGCCCAGCAGATGGTCATTACTCCAAACTCCCCACCCTCCATCGTCATTAATTCAGGAGCAAGCTCATTTCAATGGCCTAGCCCAAATTCATAAAGAACCCATTGTCCTGGTCAAATTAATAGCTTTAAATCTTGCGTTACCAGATGTGCTTCAGAGAGACAATAACATCTTAAATTATAATGTGCTTTTTAAGGTCTGCTTCCATCTCATTTCTCATAAATAATGGTGTACGAGGCAAACTTTAAAACTGAACCTATTCCCAAAATAAACACAGAAAACTCTGTATTTTTGGTTTAGATTCTAGACAGATTTGGCACAAGCATCCTCAATTATCCTGCAACCCACTTGATCAAAAGCTCTCTACTCTGAGTCTAAAAGTGGCACATAGACTTTTGAAAGGCTTCACTTCATCCTGAAGATTAATAAACACTCAGCACTGGCACAGCCAATGAAGAGACCGACAGTTACAGTGCCTATTACATAAGCAACACAATTTAGATTAATAACAATAAATAGGACCAATCAAATTTGTAAGATATTGAAGAAGATCTTAACTGCATCGATAAGTCATCTGTAAGAGCTTTAATACATGTCAAATGAGGAACAAAAAAGAATAGAGGGACTATGACTTGAGTCACATGCCTGACAGTTGTCAGACTGTTCTCATTAAAACAATGGAAGAATCTTTTCCATAGGAATAATTTGCAGAAACAAGCATCAGTACATCAGTAGCTACTACAAAGCAATGTTGCCAAATTATGGAAAATAAAAAGTATAATTTTTAAAATATCCTAGTTCTTTGTGAGGAAGAGGTAGAGACCACTGAAGAACTGAAACAGTAAAAAAAAAAAAAAAAAATTTACAGAAATTTCTAAAGAAACAGTATTCGCTTCATCTCTAACTGATATTGTTATTTTTCAATGGAACTGAACTGTATTTTCTTGCAATCCTGTTTCTCAAAAACTTCTCTTGCTGATAGTTTCATCGAAAATTGTTTGTTTGTGTGAAATGCTCTATTTTCAATAAATTGCTATTTTCCAACAAAATATTTTTGGCTGAAAGACTCCTAACTGGCTTGACTTTAAAATCATTTCTCAAGTGTAACATTCCATAAAGTCCAATGCCTATAAGAAAATAAATAATCATAGCTATGCCTCCTACCAAATTCCATACTTCTGTAATTTTTAATTGCACAGAAACTCTTGAATTCAGAAAAAAAACCCAGCATTTGATGCACTGTACATATGCAACTGAAGTTAAGTATATAAAGCAGGGGTTTTTTTTTCCTTTTTCATGTATTAAATATTTTTTCAAATTCCTACATAATGTAACTAATAAAAATATTTATTTTTCCATAAGGTCAAGTGGACAGAACATAATTCTCCCAGAAGGAAACCAGATGTTTAGTATCTTCAAAGTGATGTCTGTGTTGATAAAGGCAGTAGCTAATCTTCCTTTTAGAGGTTGGAGTTCTTGATGAAGTTTCTTCTACTGAAGAGCTATGTATCATGCTTTAATGAGTATCTGCCTCAAGAGAACAACTATTTTTAACATTTTTAATAGGATTTTGGTTTGTGCAGTCATCAATGCTCGAAGTTCTGATTTTGAAAATTTTGGAAAACAATCTATAGTCCTATTGTAAGTCACATATTGCATCTTCAGCTCAGGATGAAAGAAGTCACATCCATTCCCAAAGTCAGGATTCCACAATAAAAACATTTCAGCAAACTTCTACAAAGCAATTTGAATACTTTAAGTCACACAAATTTTCAAGTGTTATTCATGAGTCACGCAAGAGGTACAGAATAATTTATCAATGTAGTGCTTAGGATTGCAAAAAAAAAGTCACTAACAATTTACTATCATTCTTAAAACTTATCATAATACATTAAGAGACCCACAAAATGGAATTTACAAAGACTTGAGCAAATGGATTTTAACTGATTCTGTGGTGTTTTCCTGTATCACTTGGCTGGTGCCATGACTAATATTTAGATACAATATAGTGCTTGCCAACAGATGCAAGATAAGTCTGAAATCCTATGGGGACAGACTAGATATTTAAAAGGTTTTGGAGGCACGAACAGGTTCACTCAGAAAGCAAAAGGATTATTTAGTTGCTCAAATTACCCTTAGACAAGCCCCCCCCCCCCCCTCCCCCCCCCCCCCCCCCCCCACCCACACACAAACAAACAAAAAAAAAAAAAAAACAACAACAAAGAAACAAACACAAAGACA
>WTSP01002825.1:142861-156950 GCA_025331215.1 Actenoides lindsayi
GGGAAAAACTATATATTTAAAGGGTTTTGGGGGCACGAACAGGTTCACTCAGAAAGCAAAAGGATTATTTATTTGCTAAAATTCCCCTTAGACAACCCCCCCCCCCCCCCAAAAAAAAAAAAACAACCAAAAAAAAAACCAACCTAGTTCAGGTTTACCACTAGAAAGATGTTAAAAAAAGCTACCTAATCTCCTAATTTAAAATTGGTTTTATGGCACTTGCTATTTTTTTATTTTCTGAAGTTTGATCTAATCAGGTAAAAGCAGCAATGGCAGAAGCTTAACCTTATCTGTTCTGAATAATTACACAGTTTATTATTTCATGTTGTCTGTAAATTTAGAGTGCAGGTGGAAATCAGATCAAAGGAAGGGGCACAGTTTTGACACCCATTTTGCCAGCACCATAAGGGCATGTGTATCACTGGGCCATTAATTGCAGCATGATTCATAGTATGAATTTTGTAGTCATCTATTTGCTGTTCACCAACAGCACAGATGATTATTGTTCATTTTTCCCATCTCCAAAGGCACGTGCATCTATTTGAAAATCCTGTTTAGCTTAAGGAAAGCAGTAAACTTCCAACTAAACAGCATCTTATGGATACAAAGTTGTACATCTCAGCACCTCCTTTGTTAAGTGGCGGGGATCCTCTCTTCAGAAGGCAGGGACAGAACAGCTCTTGGGATAGAAAGTGACAAGAAAAGGCTAAAAGACCCCAAAACAAACAAACAAAACCAAACAAACACATGCACAAAAAAAAAAAAAACCCCACAATTTTATCCAACACCCTTAAGAAAGAGGGCAGCACTACCCTGTGTGCCAACTTCAGTTAACCAGCTTCATCCAAGCTCAACATAAACATGGTAAGCTTAAGCATCAAAATACTTAAGTCTGTGCAAAAGCAGAGTACTGGCACCCTTCTTACAAGAAATGCTGCAAAGTAGCACGATAAAAGAAAAGGAAGGAACAAAGGACAACAAAGAAAGCGATAAGGATTCAGATTTACAGTGCACTTTCAATTAGTGGGTTTTGAAGCATTTTGTGTGGCAAGAGAGAACAAAAACATTCCCTTAGGCACACTCCAGGTTTGCACAGAGTGCATCCCACTTTCACTCACTTCATAATGCAGGAGTCAGGAAAAAAAAAAAAAAAAGTGAAAAAATGGTGGCTGGTGTGATGCAGAGGACATGCTGTGATACACTCTACAACCATCCCATACCTACTTCACCAGCCTCTCTCAACCATTTCCCCAGACATCTGTCTTATCTGTCTTCCACAGCTTTTTTTCTGAGGCCAGACCCTTTCCTACACTTCATCATTCACGTTCCCAGAATTTTCCTCTCTGCAGTCTGTAAATCCAGGTAAGGAGCTTCTGCTGGCTCTATGTCCATCCCCTCTCCATGAGGGCAAGAGCACATCATAGAGCTCTGTTAATTTCTCAGTTTTCCCAAGAGTTATGCTGCAGTGCATCAAGCAAAAGATGTTCAAGCACGAGATGGACAACAACTTCACAGACTTAGAAACTGCTTCCTAGTAATTATAGTGAAAGCTGAGTGAATGTTTCAGCTTTCGGGTCCTTGGTACAAGTGCTAATTTGTTTCCCCAGTTCCTCAAGGGAAGCTGTGTTCAGCATGATTTTGGAGTGTTGCAGGTACAATGCAGTGACTATACTATGAAGATGGGACTCATTACCTACATCATGCAAACAAAACACAGTACATCCCCAAGATCTTTGCAAGATTTCTTTTTGGCTTTTTTTGTTGTTGTTGTGGGGGTTTTTTTGGTAACATATACTTCTGTGGAAAATATAAACAAGTCATTCTAGTCCAGTGTGCAATTTGTTTTTCTGCTCTGGCTACACCTGTGACAAAGGAACAATACTGTCACATGTCACCCACACTCCCTCTATTAACTAGTCCTGAACAGGAAAAAAAAAAAAGTCTTCAAGACAGTTTCACTGCTGTACAGGATGCTCACCAGAAAACAACAGATGTGCTATAATCACTACTGCCCATTCATTTCCTTTCCGTCAGAAAGAAAGCAGCAGTCATCAATTAAGAACTCCTATCTACTGGACACAAAAGGAAGTATACACTTTTCCTTGGTCATTTGACCGTAACAATAGGAGATGGCAGTGGGAAAGGACTGACCACTCTGAGCAAGCATGGGGGGGAAGACAAGGGCGAGTGAACTTATCTTTATTTAAAACAAAAAAGACAAAAATTTTTATTCAGCACCTTAATACAGAAATGTTTAAAAAAAAAAAACCCACTTTGTCTATAGATTGTACAAAGTCCTCATTATATTATTCCTGAATTTGTCCAGAAAATCAATTCAGTCTTTTTCACAGCACAAAATCCCCAAAATGTGATCTGACAAGGGAATTAAGCAGTATCTGGAAAAGCTATTTTATCAATTAACAAAGCCTTTTTTTTTTTTCCCCAATAGTTATCATGATTTTGATAAAACCAATAGTCTAAATGTACCAAGTGTTTAGACTTTCAATATGTCACTGGCATAAGTTATTTGGATTTATATTTTCAAGAAGTCTAGTCAGATCTGTGGATCCTTCTGTTAAGGATTACATTCACTGGTCAGCTTCATCACTGTGAAATAGAATGACAGCTTTCATAAAATTTTCAACAACAGAAAACCCTAGTGATGCACTTTGTATTATGTCTGTTTCAGTTTAACAACAATCAGCCACAAAGGGTTTGGGAGAAACTTATTAAAAATTGCTAGGCTTAATTAAGGTATTAGGCCTTACTCTAGCATGCTAAATTAAACCCTGAATATTCCCATGGATACTAATGCAACAGCTCTAAGAATCCAGTAGATGTTTCCCACAATAGGAAAGCTTTTGCAGGCCTTAACATCACAACTGAACCCCTATTTTTGCCCTGTACCTCTGCTTCATTGCATACCAAAAATAGAACCGACTTACAGAAAAGCTCACACGTGGGCACGCATCATTCCTCTCCACCCCCACACAGATTTGCAAGCTCTCATACCATTAAAGACTTGGCCTAAACAAAGAATTTAGTGATGCACAGACGCTCGAGGAATTTTTTTTTTTTTGTGTAGTGACTTTTAGCATAAACACACTGCATTAAACCTTATCCTCAACTGTTAAAACAAAGCATATTGATCTGATATTTCCTTTTCTGCTACAACAGATGTCGTGACTAAGAGCCGCTGAAGATCATTTCCACTCTTTCCAAAGATTAGCATATTGTAAACAACAATTTATTGAAACAAATATTGAAAACAGACGATATTGTTATGCAAGTCAAACGGATAATCACAAAATATAAACAAATTTCATAAAATGTCTTCCCCCTCACCCACAAAAGTTCTTCAGAATGAAAATATTCTGAAAACCTCCAGATTTAATTCTAGGACATGAAGCAAATTTGGGAAAATTACCGGTGGTTATTTGGTGCAGATTTAACATTCATCCCTCAAAACTGTATCTGCCCAAACCATTAAGCTATTCTTTTTACAGAACACCATGCCTCATATTTTATATTTCTTCCTTTTTCCCATGAAATTCTTTACTGGATGCACTTCATCTAGTCCTTGAATGCCTTATCCAGTTAGCTGATACATTCCCACACACTCCAGTTTTGTTGATACAACAATTTTCTGAAGCATTTCACAGTGAACAATTGTCTGCCATGGATCCCAGAGAATCCTACAAAATCCTCTGCCTCTTAGGACACATGCACAAGCCATGTTATCTCAGCTTTCAGAAAAGGGGTTATTCAAGTCTGACAGTCTGGTTTAGTTTTTCTGTTCATGACAAAAACACATTAAAAAAAAAATAAAAATCACCAGAACTCGAAACCAAGGCCAAGCAGCACGTTTGAAATTAAATGGAAATTGGGTGGCAGAGGGAGAATTTGTGCAAGTAATTTACTTTCTAAGGTCACTAGGCCAATACTTCACATGCATTTGGATATGCATAAGTTTCAAGCTAAGTAAATAGAATGATTTGCTGTGTGGAACCTGAGAATGTACAGCCCCTCCACATTTATGAACAAAAAAAATATGCTAGTAATTAACTATCAGCAAATATAACAGACAATTAGTGTACTGAATTTAGGTCACACCTATTATTTTTCTCTAACGAATGTTAAAACATGCAAACTTATTCAAACCTTGCTAGTTTTAGCAAATACTGAAGAGGAATTTTTGGTCAGTCTCTGCAAAATGTTTTCCTACTTACAGAGACTGTTCTCCCTTGGATCCAAAGGAAAGTAAGATCTCACTAATGTTTGTCAGATGTAAGCTTCAACAGACTGCTATGCAATCCTGCTAGTGTCTGTCTATTAAAGCTCACCAATCTTAAAGCACTGGAACCAACATAAAGCTGCCATTCTCCCAAAACTTTGCAAACATTTGAACACAACTGGATCACCAATACATACGACAAAATGGTATTACAAGCTTCTCTAATATAATTAATCAATGCTCTAATACAGCATATTAGTATTCCCTCTACAGGTCACAGAAGCCAGAGTAACAATTGACATAATGACCAGGGTTTTGTGAGGTTTTTTTGTTTTGTTTTTAGTTTTGGGATTATTTTTTTTTTAGAGTAATCAATGCTGCACTGGTTTCAGCATTAGCCTACTTCACACCTTCCAGTGTTATTTATAAATCATCAAGCTTTTCCAAATAGTGGTGTCTGTGCTGTTACCCACAAAGCCCAGCACTGAATGTCTGCTTTCTTCAGAGAGAAGAAAAGACTCCTTTAGGTTGGCACCAGGACTGAGGAAAGGTGGGGAAAAAGGAACTTTGCCTAAAGCCCTCCTCTTATTTAATATTTTCTGTGAAGTCTCCCACCAGCCCTACCATAAGGATTTATGGAATGTCAAAATTTGTTTCAGATAATCAGATGAATGAAGTCGGTTATTAAAATCAAGTTACATTTCCATGGCATCTAAATCTATTTTTCATATGCTCTCAAGTTCCCCAGGTCCTCCAAGACTTTCAGGTAGTGAGAGTACGTAAACAAAATTAAACCACTAAACTACAATTTAATTTCTTCTCAAAATGACATATAGTAACATAGGAAATCTCAGGAAAAGACAGAAGTCCTAGATCTTCCCATCGTCAAGGAGAGACCATTTTTTGTCCATGAAAGTGGCACTTGCACCTCCAAAAGGATGGAATCAAACGACCAATCAAAACTTCAGTTACAGATCTTTAGCAAAACTTCAGTTATAGAAACAGTTGCTAAACCTGAAGACTTAACCTCCCCTTACAGCTTCGGTGCCCCAAAATTTTAATTTGATTAGCATGAAGCCCCACTAGTGCGCACATCAAGAAAACCCACCATCTTGGCTAACCAACATTTCAGGTCTATACAGTACAGCGATTTATGGTGGATTTGCATACTAAGCAGCCTCATGGTTAACTTGAGGTATGTTTACTGAACACCCACAGTAATCACCTCAGCCAGAGGCACAACAAACGTCATCCCTTATTTAAAGAGGAAAAAAAAAAAAAATTAAGACGAAGATACAATAAATTACCTGATAGAGCACTCACCAAATAAATCACTGTTAGATTAGGCAAAGCCAAGTCACTTTTTCTCTCCTCTGTTGAATCTCTGGCAATCTGCAGAAAGGAGCATAGAAATTACGAAATTAGAGAAAGGATAAAAGGGAGCACAAGTACACAGCTCAGTGGGGGGCCACACTCACCCCAGTTTATACCCGTTAAGCTACACTCACTGTACTGCCTGCCTATTCTGCCTTAAAGGGTAACTGAATAAAACGTAGTGCAGGCTGAATCCAGTTCAGATAGGCTAAAGGGTCAGATTTTGAATAGGAATTAGACACTAATGTGATTCTGGAAATCCAATTAAGAGCCTTACCACCTCTGCAAATGCCTACCTACATATCTTTAAAAATCTAGATCAGACAGTTGGTCTATGTTCCCAAGCTCTAAACCCCGAAAGCTTCAGGCCATGCTCATTCTGGAAATTGTTAGTGCTGTTTTTAAACTTAATTATTTTTAATGCTTGGAAACCTCTATCAAAATGAACCTTTACTTTCCTGGTGAGCAACAGGAGGACACACCTCTAGCTGTTAAAGCAAACCAGAACCATGGATCACTTTGAGATCTGTCTGGTACCTGTATCTGATCCAGATATTTTCACAAGGTCAACAAAGGATGATAAATATCCAGATGAATATATTGTTTCTTCTACCAGTTCACAAAAAGCAACTGTTTAGATATAATCATTATGCAGCTTTTTCTAGCAAAATTTATGAAGACTAAAAAAATGCAGGATTCTTAATGAGGGAAATAACTCATTTCCATTGCTAAATTTGTAACCCTTCCCAACTTCAGAAGATTGACTGAAACATCAACCAGGACCTGACTAAGCAAGGATACTTTTTTACTATTTTCCTTTCTCTAAGCCATTGCTTTACATTTGCCTCTTCTAGAAGACCCCAAGATTAATTTACTCTCCTTCTTAGCTATTTCTGTGCTATGGACTCAGCCAAAGGTGACAGTGAAGAATCCACAGAAACCAAACATTGAGTGTTCCAACTCTGAACTTTCAGGAAGCTATTGAACATAAGACTGGAATTATTTTTTTTTTAATTTTTTTTTTTCTATCACCATAAGGCCTGTTTATATACTTGGAGTGGAAACAGTGCACATTCAGCTGCAATTGATTTCCTGTATGGCAAAATACCTCAGGCATTCAGCTGGCTGGGAACACTGCAGAGGCCTCTTACCATCACCAGTTTTTTGAGACCAGGGAGCTCTGCCCCATGCTTGTTCTTATGCCAGAATAAATAGAGTCCCTGCTGAGCATCCAAGTTAATTTGGTCTAGGGGAATCAAATCATAAACAGGCAAAATTTTATGTTTCAAAAATCCATTTAAAAAAAAATATTGGTCTACGTTCAGCTTCAACAGTAATACAATCAATTTGATCTTGCTAATGTTGCACAATGTTCATCTACAGATGTTTTTAAAATGAAAAAAACTACTCCATCTAAGACATGGCTTGGTGGTTTGTTTGGGGGTTTTTTTGTGAAATACCTTATCCTTCATCCAGTTTCTATACTTACATCGTTAAACCAACACTACAAGGCAATTTCACAGATTAAAAGACTGAATTTTTTCCATTTTGATATCCCTGAGTGACAATTGTAATAATTTCATTTACTGCATTTAGGTTTTTTATGTTCATAACTGAACACATAGAAGAGCCTTCGCTAACATTTCTATGCATCTGAAGAAATACATCACTAGTCTTATCAGGTTCCTGTGATTAGACTGCAACTGTTGTAAGACTGAAATGCCCAACCACCTGACTGTAACTTGGATTGTAAATTAAGCAAAATGAAAACACAAAGTGAGCTGTAATTATCATCCTAGTTTCTATTTAGTCCTTGTAAGTTTATTGGTCTCAAATCCTCCAGAGGCAAAGGACTCCACTTCAACTGCTAGAGAAACTCCTATATTTAAGAATCCTACAAAGAGACAGGCTGGCAACACAACTACAACTATTTAAATATACATGCATACATGTTCGTATGTGTATGTACGTAGACATACACATATACATAATTTATGTATGTGTATATATACAAATAGATGAAAATCAGGCAACGAGACAATCCTGAAGAAGCCTAAACTTTTTGTAGAGGCACTACAATTTCATAGCAATTTCATCAATAACAGCTTCTTAGTTCCAGAGTAAAATTATTGGCCTAAAACTGAGAGGTATTCCCTAACTCCCAGAGCACTCAGCAGCTTTTAAAAGCCTTTGGATTGATGGCTTTTGACGGGGTGCTACAGTCACATCCAAATCAACTAAAGCACAAGCTACTGGATGTTAGAGTGTTCCTCTATCAACCTTTTTTAACTTTTTCAAGAAAGTTTTCTACATATCTTGGTACTATCTTACTATACAACTGAACAATCCATAAGGAAAATTAATTGTTCATCCTGTGAATTTTTTGATCAATTCAGCTCTACAGATGGTTTATTTATCAAACATCAACGTAAGAATATTGCACACTTTGGCACTAGAAGTACTATCATACACAGAAAAAAGAAAAAAAAGAAAAAAGCACATGCCCACTTAAAGAAACTGATGAATCAATATACTGTCATTTTTCCTCCAACTTCTATTTCATCTTTTAAAAGTGTGCACATTTTGAAATAGCCTTAGTTATTCCAGAAATACATCACAATTAGTATAAAAAATCTTTGTATTCTTTATCACTTTTAGAAAATATATAGGATTAAACGATCAAGGAAGTAGCAGTATAAGAAGCAAAAACCCCAAAGAAACATACATTTGGTTATTTAAGTTGACCTGAACCATAACGACAGGCTAGCATATTGTGGCACCTGGAGATTTCACTGTAACGTTAAATGAAAAGGCCCAGATATTTGAAAACTGTCTTTCTAAACTCAGTAAAATCAATGTTCTCTTTCTGGGTAAACTCTGCATGGGAGGCAAGCAAAATAATTTTCACTAAGAGAATGTGTGCTTCACATTATTCTCTTAGGAGTCTGAGATCATCTTCGCCTAAGTTTTCCTAAAAAAATGTGACACACAACCCTTCCATGCAACACATTAATGGTCCTGGACTGAGACGCTTAGTGAAAGGCTAAAATTATCACTTTAATAAACTGGTCCCCTCAAGCCATGGATTTGATTTTTGAAATCTCAGCTTTTTAAGAATTTCCCCACCCTCTTTCTGCTAGTGGAAACGACCAAAATAAGCCAAAGCCACCCAACTACATATAATTGTGTTCCACAAACATACAAGTGGGAATCTGCTTAAATTACGAGTATCAAGACATTCATTCCATTCACTGTCATCTCTGCTCTTACCTTGTACCCAGCCATACTAAATCACATCTCACATCCAGACAATTCCATCCTTATAACTTGGATCACACTGTGGTCTCGATATAATAAAATAGTATCAACATACACTGCAGTATATTAAAACAAATACTCTTGCCAAACAATTCCACACACTGATCCTCTAAGAAAAGACATAAATAAAATTCTTAGTAGAAGTTCACAAGTTAGAAGGCAAACCACTGTGCAGGTTTAATCACCAGTGATGAGGACTAAAGTAAGAATTTATTTGACATGCATTTTACTGTGTTACGTGCTAGTACTTAAAGCCCAACTTTTCCGGCCAAGGAAAGCAGCTTGCCTATTATAGCATCAAGTGAAGGCCACATGCTGTAGCACCTTCTCATTGCATGACATAACTGTGATGAACAGACAAAAGATGTGCTGTGTCCCAAGGAAACAGGTTTATTCCACATGCAATCAGCCGAGTGCTTTCCCAGATGCATTAAGCTAATTTCATGGGCTTAAGCATATACAGTGTTCCTTCACTCTACGCATTGACAACAATGAACAACGCAAAGGCTGAACTGCACGAGAAGATCAACAGCTACGAGTGAATTTTTGCCAGAACTCCTCCAGACTGTGTCTTTACGTATGGCTTCAAACTGTCCCCATGAAAGAAGCCAGTGTAGGGCAAGTAACTCCGACCCAAGTACCAGAATTAATCACCTCCTGATATTACTCAACATTTATAACTAACAAGAGAAAGCAACCCAGTACGTATTTTTGAAATTGTCAGAAGATGGGTGTAACCAATCCTCTATTGAAACCACAAAGGACTCTATGCAGCACAGGCATTGATTTAAAGAAAAGCGAAAGGAAAAGAAGAATCATATAGTGGGCAGACTCCTCACTATAAGACAGAGGCAATGACAACGCGTTCAGGTGGCCCTGGCACCCATACCCCTCCAGAAGCCTGAATAACTGCATGATGCATGCAGAGTAGGAAGGTGAATCTGTCAGGTGAAAATACTGTCCCCTAGAGACTGAAAGACACTAGAAAGCAACAAGTCTTCAGTGACAAAAGCTGATGACCAGCTTTTCTTCTGAAGACAGCAAACCAGATAGTTGTGGGTTTGTTTTTCCAGAATTCTTCCTTGAAAAGCAGACACAGCTCTTATCCTATCCAAACAGCATGCAGTGGCATATGGAAGAAATCCCTTCTCTTCCATACCCTGCCTGTGAATATCATACATCCCATCATATCAAAGCTCCATCAACAATGTGCAGAAGAAAAATGCCTATTCTGCTTTGCTTTGACCTTGTGGAAATCTCAGTCAAACCTATGCTATGCTTTGAATGAACAAACTCTTTGGAGGTACCCGAGGAGTGCAAGAGCCAAAAACGATGGGTGAGTTTGACAATAAAGTTGGTTTATAGACAAGATCTTCTGCTACAGAGTTGCAGGAAGAACCTCTTCAATTAAGTTTTTTTTTTTTGGACCTGCATGGTGCATGGGAACAGCAGGATGACTTAGCTGTGAGACTGAAGAACTCAGATGACGTCAGCATGTACAGCCATGACTGAGGAACCACACCTGTGTTGGTAACAGGCTATGCTACTGGAAAAACGTGACACTGCAGATAAAGTAGCAAAGTGCAAACTGCAGTAATGAGTCACCATGCAGGAGATCAACTCTAAACTCTACTCAGCAGAGCTCATGCCTTGGTAAACCACTCTGTGCTTCACACAAAAAGAAAGATGGGGTTTTCTCGAAGCTTTATTCTGCCTTTATCTGCTGATGGACTTCATGAACGAGCAAAGTGATTCCTGAAGGGAAAATCTGCAGAAAGCCTAGTCCTTTTCAACTGAAAAAAATTGTCTAACACTGACTCTTCTTACATACAGACATTTCTGATACCAGTTTAGCAAAAATGTCATATAAAGCACGGGAGGAACAGAAGCACGCCATAATACTGCCCTATAAATCAGAAAGAAATCTTGAAGATTAAATGGTTATTGAGTTACTTGTTATTTTTCACTTAACAGATCACAAAATTCTACTGTGGCTTATCAAAAACCTTAACGCTGTCACTGACACTTGATGCCATAGGTAGATACTCAGAAGAGAAGTTAATGGCTTTCCCCTAGGAAAAGCTCACAAGGTTAAACGAGTTCAAGCTCAAGAGAAGAAGATACTGGAGATGAAACCCTCCTGCCACAAAACAGAAGAGACTTCACAACATAACCAACCTGATCAGGCAAGAACTATAAAAGGCTACATCCAGTGAGAAGGGTGGCAAGTGGGCCTGTCTGCCTGCAGGACAGAGATAGTAACCTCCTCAAGGCAGCAGAAACACAAAATGACCAAGATAGATCATGTCAGAGATACATGACTTCAGACTCGTCTACCATGAGAGACACTGACAATTATCAGAGAAGACTGACAGAAAGGAGAGATTACAAACTTTGTATGCTGGTAGAGCATGAGGGAAAAGCAAGCTGTCTCTCCAAATTCAATAATGATTCATTGTTAAATACATCTTTGTCTACCATTCAAATAGGCTGACTCCTGATTCTTCAGAGAAATTACTGTTTCTGCAACAGCCTGAAGTCTATGATGGCATCACTCAGACACTAAAGGTATGACAACTCTCTGAGCAACCACACAAGGTATGTTATCAGGATAATGAGAAGGAACTAGAAAGTAAACAGTGACAAAAAGCTTCACATATCCTTGAGTAAAGCATGCTAACCTCACAGCACCAAACCTGCTTGCAAGCCAAAATGATGTTTCTGCAGATACTTAGTTGCAGTTTAAAGAGTACTGAACTGATAAAGAAAATTACAGACTTAAATAAAATGTTCTTCATTTCACCCACCTCTTTTCAAAATTCTTTACAGAGTACTAACTATACTTTTTCCCTCCTATCAGGTATCAAGGACACAGAGCATGGTCTTACTTTAGATTGAAGTACCACAGATCAGTGGCAGTAGCAGAAGGCAACTAGTTCTACCACAGTTATTTCTGAAATGCATTGGGACCTCAACTATGAACCTGGACTCACTGAGATAAGCAACACAAATACAAAGAGGAGGAGGAGGAACAAAACCAACCAAACAACAACAAAAACCAAAACAACAAAAACAAAACAAAAACACAAACAAAAAAACCAAAATCAAAACCAAACAACCAGCAAGTTGCTACTGGTATGTAGAAATCACAACAAAGCTGCAGAAGACACCGTATTTAATCTTAGGGGACACACAAGGGAGTAAACACTGGTAAATAACAAAGAAGAGTTTACAGAAAACTAGCGAGGAAAACTCGCCTGTGTTCATGGGTAACTCCACCTGACACAAGCAGCAGCATGGGAAAAAGTACAAGTGCTAGAGCCTATGCACTAAATCTAGGAGAGAGAAACTACTCACGTGGACTGATGAAGGCAGAAACTGACCTTGAAGCCCACACCCAGATGATAATGCTGAAAGATGTCAACCGTGACCGTGAAAGGAAGCTGGCTGTTACTCTGTCCCTGACGTTGCTCCTTAGGGCAATCCAAACAGCCTTCTCTTTCCTGAGCTAGGTATCAAGGTTTCATCTACAACAGCTCTGAGTAAGCAACTGTTCCTGTGACATACTTTTTACCTCTGCTCAGTACTTCCAGTGAGAGGATGGATCCTATCAGCAGAAAGCATTAGCTGCATGATACAAATGCCTGGGGTGTGATCCTGAAATGTCTGAATGGATATGAATGTTCAAATATTTCAATGTTAACATTAATTAATTTAGGTTTTAAAATATCTGGGCAGGGCTCACATGCAAGTTTCTACAGAACACACACTTACGGGAAGAGGCTTGGCATCATTTGCAGTCTGAAACTCAATGACAGAGCAGGCAAGCAAGACTTAGAGGATTCAAAGATAATTAGCATGGCTTCATTCACAAGTTTGCATGGGAAACAGCTGCCAGTCCAAGCTATATCTGTTCACTACACTTACAAAACACACATGCAACTTCCACTGGCATAACCACCCATGATCCCCTAGAGGACTAGGAATCACGACTAGTGGAGTTCATGCTGAAGACAAAAGGAAAAAATAAAACAAGTCAAATGCATCAAGTATCCCTTCTAGATAAATTTTTAAACTGACACCTTGCTTTGTATTTTCACAGAAATGCTCTGCGTCATGATTAGAAAGAACACAGGCAGTGACCACCCCCATATCCAGGTCCTTCAGAAGGTGCCCCAGTCAGCAGCTGACAGTGGTATTAAGGAACTTGTAATTTTGCTTGGACCACTGCTTCTTTCGGGCTTCCTTGGTAAATACCAGTAGCTCTTCCATCCATTTCCTCCCCCAGTCCAACCTGATCCAGCCCCCTTCTTTTCCTGCGCTTGTAATCAAATTTGCAGTTAAACTTATTTTAGGTCCAGTTAATATAAACTTGACTTTTGGTGAATCAGAGTAGACAGGCCTATTTAATACAACTACTAAAAAAACCAAATAATTTATATCCTTAAAGTAGCTTGAGAAACTTTTAACACTATGAGATAATTTGTCACAAACACACTCCTTTGAAAACTGTATTAATACAAACAAGCTTTGCTGATACTTTTAGTTATTACTTAATCAGTACACATTCATTTCTTGCATTCTTAACCACGTATATATAAAAGGCTTCCATACTTCCAATCATAATAGTTGGCATTGCACTGGTGATGTGCTTAAGACTGACTTTACCTCTCTGCTAGGTTCTGCTCTTGTCCCCTCCTTGGTTTTGTAGTTCCACCCACTCACTCTGATGTGTGATGTTTTTCTAAAGCCCTAAGTCTTGGAGCCATGACATCTCACAGGAATCTCAGCTTTTCTTTCAAAAAAGAAGTTTCTGTGCATTAGAGTTACAACAAAAAACCTAGAAAACATGACTTTAATAGGCTTAAAAACCAAAAGGAACTGAAAAAATAGTACAAGATTAATGGCTAATAAAACCAAACACACAAGTCTGGAAAGTTTAATCCATGATTAGGGTGGGGAGGACACTGGGATTGGTGATGCAGCACAACTCTTTAGGTGGTTTTGGTTAGTCTCCCAGAATGAGAAGCTTAATCAACTATTAAATGAGCAGCTATAAGAAATGCTTTGAAAAGCATCTTAGAAAAAAATTGGGAAAAAAAAAAAAAAAGGGGGGGGGAGGGGGGGGGGCTACAGGTTCCATGTCCTCTGCATTCTCAGGTT
>WTSP01002826.1:0-10122 GCA_025331215.1 Actenoides lindsayi
AAGAAAAGTACTTCATTTAATGCTAAATTAAAATTAGAGGAGAATTTGGGGGTAAAAGGGAATCTGCATTTCAAAAAGTAAACACTTTTCACATTTTTATAGAAATTTTTGCTATGTCTTCATTGACAAAGCTAATGAATGTAGTTTTAGTTGGAAAAATATTTACTTGGCTCATCTCAACACTACTTCTCAAGCCATTTTAAGTTTGGTAGTTCTACAAAATCCCTCTCTGAGACATACTGAAAAGCATCTTAGGATGAAAAGACAATGAATGCTGAAAGCACTTACAGAAGAGATATATTCAAGGAAGATATATCAAAAGAAAACTCTGACAAGAGTCCCAAATAGCTGGCTGTGCTGCAAGCAGAAGAAAATATTTCTACCTAAAGAAACACAGCTGGAAACCAGCTCAATATACACTTTGCAGCATTTTCACTGACGGATGCAAAATGATACCTGCCAGTCTCAGAGAAGCAATTGGAGGAAGATTAGACATATATAAGTGGGGGAAACCTTCACACTGATATTTTGAGGACATCTAAGAGGTTAGTGTGATTTCCTTGTACTGAGGCAGAAATGCTATATACAATTTGGCAACAGCCTCAGTGACAAGATAGACCCCATGCAGTGGACCCAGGCTAGACCCAAATCAAAAAAACACTCATTTTTTTTTAAATAAGAAGTGACTGGCTGATCAGATGTCCACTGATATCTAAGGACATACTCATTGACTATCTCAGAAGAAAAAAATAATTGTTTATTTTTCTAGGACATCTATCTCAGATAGTAAGAGAGTGTGCTTTCTTTATGAACAGTACTGGTCTGTACTTTTTACTTTTAGCTGGTACTTTGTGAGTACACAACCTAATATATAATAATGCCCACTGGAGACAACATAGAGTAAGTCTTCACAGGTGATACACGGTAACTGTAGTATTTTATGACTCACATGATGTCATAGTGGTTGGAAAACGAAGTGAACACTCCACATCTCTGAATGTATCTATTTACTGAGGAAATTAGGGAGAATAGAAAATTTTCCACCAGTTCTGTCATGTGCCCGCGCTGTGCATTTCTCATTAGATGATATTCTAATAACATTACAGTTAACATTAATGGCAGACTATTATGCATAAGCAGTAGGTTATCTCAAGAGTCTGAGGCATTCTGGAAGTAATATCTGTAAAACAAATGAGCAAACACTAACAGCCACAACAGAAAACCATCTTGTAAATTCAAGAGCACAGATTTCCCTTAGGTCCTTCTTAGCAGAACTTTTTCTATAGATTTTTCTTCGCTCTTTTTTTTTTTTTTTTTTTCTTTTTAATAGATTCTTCAATACTTGTATAGAAGTAGATCATAAAATTGAAAACTTCTGTGCTTATTTGTCTATCTTCAGACTTTTGGTCTAACATCTTCAGCAGAATTTCTCAGGGTTTTGGAACTTTAGCCAAGTATTGATACAGTGATGGGGATGAAAACATATGAAGAGCACAGTCCCAAACCTTCCTGCTATCTGAGTTCTGCTAATGCCTTTATCCTAATTTCCCGACTTGAAAATAAGGTTTTAAATGATATAATGCTCCTTTTGATAACAGCAACAAGAAAAACATCAAAAACTGTCAAAATGATGGCTGTTATTATGGTAATTTTTTGCATCACTCCATTGCAGAGCATTTACAATGTCAAAAAAAGCCATCCTGAAAGACACAGCTACTTCTTCAAAGAGTTTTCAGCTTGAGGGACTGAACAAATGTGAGAGGAGAGAAATGAGGACACCAAGTTCACAACTATAAATACAAACAATAGAAATGGGTGAACCGTGAAGCAGTACAACCAGGGGAAAATCAGATAGAAAAAAATGTTTCTGGAGAATCTGGAAGGGCACAAGCTATGTCTTCATGCTGTAGAAAACAGGGTATGTTATACAGTAATGGCATCTGCCATTCACAAAGAAAATGGTCTTAGCAGAAGTATAGTGTGGATCGTCTTAGGAGGTATGTTGTATGTTATCTTGAGAAAGGGCTCAAATGTGGGCCAAAGAAAAGGAACAAAAGGAATTCCTGGAAATCAAACATGAGGTTACAAGGTTTGGGTATGAATTTTGACAGAATAAAGGCCGAGGTCAGATTCTAAAAAGAGCTAGGTGGAACAAAAGAAAATTTTGTACCTGAGTTCAATAGGTGCAGGAAGAGAAAAGGAAGTGTGGTAGGGCTCCTGGTGGTGTCTCAAGAACGGCAGTGACATTTTTAACAGTTATCGGGTATAAGGAGGATATGTTCAGAAGTGAGTAATGGGCTTACAGTTTCACGTTGAATGTGAAACTGTGAGAGGATATACTGGTGTGTGCATGATGGCATATGTCAGGAAAGGGTGATACTGAGATCGGGGCTGCATTGAAGGAAAAAACTTGCAGTTTCACATACTAGATGGGAACACTGGACCCTCAGTCATTTTTAGCCTATAAGGCTCTTCTTAGTGTTCCAGCCTACAGGAAATTAAATTTTGTGCTACAGTCTGAGGTTCATATTGTAGTTATTTCATGGCAGGGGATGTGTGAGGTGATGTCACCGAGTGACCCACACCTTGAGGTGAGTGGGAAGGGGGGTTCACAGGAGGTCAGTGAGGTGGTAGGAGGGAAGGCATGGCCCTCATTGCAGGCAGAAAGCTGGATGACCTCTCAGGAGGGGACACACACTGAGCAACTAGAGAAGTGTTAACTTATGTCTCCACCATGAACTGTCAAAGCTGACCCTCTCTCCATATTCCTCACTAGTTGTCAGCTCCTGGCCAAACGACTTGAGGTCATTATGTATAACCGCTCAGGTACAGATGCACTTGTCTCACACCTGACTTTTGGAAACACTACCACAAAAACTGAGCTCCGAGAACAAGCTGGAGTTGCACATGCTCTGTGCACAGTTCAAAGGCATTTGGAAAAGCAACTCTTCGATGGTATCTGCAAGAGATCTTTCTGGAAGGGTAAGACTGAGCTACACCTTCATCACTTTGAGACATTTTCTCAGAGCACTTTACAGTGTCAGGCTCCTAAGTTCCAATATCTAAAGTGGTTTTGATCCATTGCCTTGAGTTCCCAGAAGACACTTTCTTTTCTTTACAGACAGTTACTAGATACCTATCACCAGCATAAATAGTGCTCAGATGTCAATGATGGGTGCATAGAGACATGTCTGATATTAGCAGATAGAAGCAACATTATTCCTATACTGCATTCTTTAATAAATGCCTCCCCCATTGTTCACCCAAGTTTCCACAAAAATGGATGATGTCACTTGGCTTTAAAAAAAAAAATCCTTTGGTTAAAGCTTGAAAGCAGTTAGCTAACTAGTCTGAATAAACTCTGAAAACACAATTAGAATGGCATAAAAATAAATAATTTGGGGCAATTACCAGCTAACCTAGCCATGAACAGTTTTTTGTTTCCCCCTTCAGACATAATATAACCAAACAAAGAAGCAATTTCCACAGTTTTTTCTAATGTTAGGCACACTTCCTTTGAATGTCTCAGTACCTGCAATTTTAAACTCTGAGGGCACTAATTATCCTATACGAGGAGAGGTTATTGTCTTTAATGTTAGTGGGAGTTAGGGCCCACACACTGGGAGGGAGATTTACCCCTTTACAAATACTGCTTTATTCAGGTGCAGTTGCTTCAAAGTCCTTTCCTCACCATGCATCCTATGTTCAATGCAGAGAAGCTCATTATACCAGTTACGTTCATGATGATACCAGATGTTCAAATTGAATACTCATGAGAATTATTTTCAGGCTTCCTATTCACATAAAACTTGTGGGTGAACAATTACTAAATGGAAGGATGCTGCCAAAAAAAAAAAGAATAAAAAAAGAACAAACAAACAAAAAAAGAAATTAAAAAGAAAAGTTGAACCATCATTTAACTGCAATTTTATCCATCTGATCAAGTACAGACAGATGTAGCTTTTGAGAAACCAAAGCATTTCTCTGACGAGAGATTTTTTTCCAGTTTACAAAACTTCTTCCTGCTTAGCAGACTTCAGCAATAGCACTGTTCCTTCCTAGGTTTACTACACATGTGGCTCACCAGTAATTTATGAAGGCTTATTATTTCCTGTGTAATGAAGCATATCTCTCTGCAAATAGCAAAGAAGGTGTAGGGAGGGCAGATTACAGTCCAGCTGGGCCTAATAACAAAAAGTAGCATGCAAATGCTGGCTCTGCAGTGGGCTAAGAATGCCCCAGAGAGCAGTGCTGCCAACTCCTGTGGTGTTATGATGAGTCTCACAACATCTGACATTTTATTTAAAGCCCTAGAGAGATCATTAACTGAAAACCTCCACTTTAAGTTTCTGGACTAGTGGCTTTCAAACTTTCCAGACTGTGGATCAGCACTGGCTCTCTGTATTTCACCATGGTCTCACAAACTCTGACTTTTAATAAAAAACACTAACAAGGAATTTTAATCTGTTTTAGCCAGTCCTAGACAAGTCTTGTAGTTTCTTTATTAGACTTACAAGTGATCACTGGAGCTCAGTTTGGGATCTTCAGTCTAGACCTCTTGGCTGCAGAAAACCCACTTGAACAGTGAACCAATCCTCTCTTAACAGCTCAAATGACAGAAGGCGACTCTTCCACGTTAAGCTAATCACTCTACCCCTCTTTTCTTACCTTCCTCTCTTTTACCTCTGTACTTGTTCTGTTCAGTTAACTTCCTCCTTCAGCTCCAAACCCACAAGTCCATCTCTTTGTTCACTTGCAATTCCCACTTGCCTGACATTTCCTGATGTTTCTCTTTTCCCTCACTCATACTTATTTTGCAGTACATCCTCCAGACTCCTCTTACCTAGTTCTGTTCCAGGTAAATTGTAGCATTAAGTGTTTTGGACTTTTCCTAAGAAGATGTCACATCACATTACTGACGTGTATATTTAGAATTTGGTAAGAGACCACCTTGTTATAATAATATAAAAGCCTGTCACATTTTAGGTCTATTTTACTTGACAGCATCTCTTTGGAGAACAGGAATCTACATAGATCATAAATGATATTTTGACAGTTGCTAGTTAATCTGCCCTGTTGAGACCAGTTTCTCCAGGTCACATCTTTAAAGCAAAGGGCCCTTTTTTTCCTCTCCTTTTTGGGCTGCATTTCTTCTAACGCCACCCATGACGTGTACCAAGCCCAACTGACTTGTCATATGCATAAGGGGAGACAGGAGATGGAAGAGTTGGCTCTGCGCAGACAACAGTGGACTGGGTGGACTGGTAGTTGGGTTGGTTGTTGTGTTGCTTTCCTGCTGGGTTCTCCTCTTGAACTACAGGTGTAGGAAGCAAGCCATCATAAGAAAATGCAGGGATACAACTTTGGTCAAAAATAGTAGCAGTTCTCAGATATTTTCAAAATTCAGTAAAAAAAAATAAATCACTCATTCTCACTGCTTATTAGAGTATTTGGTTTGTGATGGGATTAATTTTTCAGACACTTCTGCTTTATGTTTTTTAGTAACTGCTGCCTTAGTTAAATGTAATTAATCAAGTACCAAATCTCTTTTAGAGCCTCTGCTTTTCTTCCCTAATTGAGAAACAGAACTGTTGCAACACATGCAAAGGCTGTGGTTTAAAGAAGTCAGTAAAGAAGTGACTTTTCCCTCTAATGAATAATATTAAAAAAATACTGTATACCTGTAACACTAAAACTGAACAGAGATTTTGGTCTCAAAGGGGAAGGAGTATGCTCAAGTAAGAAAAGCAGTGGTTACTGGGGAAGTGGCATTAATGACCGTCTCCCACATAAGCAATGGAAAAACAGGGCTTATATTAACAGTGCTTTGCAACTGAGGGTACAAATGTGAACTCTGCATAGCACAAGAGATGTTGATGAATGCTCAGTGTTTCATATATGTTATGTTAATCTTATGTCTATTGCATAAATGGATTGTATGCATATATGTGTGTACATCTGATACAAAAAATAGGATATTCAAACATTATTTTACATAAGTAAACCTCTGTATAGGTTGCTTCTTAGGAGCTGAAGTAATTGCTATCTTTTTATTCAGACTTAAATAATAAACACTGACATTTACAAGGTGGATAGCTGCATTTGAACTAGGAATTGAAGGCCCACCACTGCTGCAACACCTTGAAAAAAATTAATCTATAGGACTTATAAATGTGAAGAAATTGTCATTGCTACTTGGAAACACACTTGGCAGTGTATACGTGAATTCCTCAGTTTGTTACATTCATTAGAGAAGAAAGGCCTGATCTGAGTGTTTTAAAGGACTGTGGTGGTCTGAATTGCTTTGATTTATAATAGGCAAATTTTGTTCGTAAACGTAAAGTGCTTTCTATAAATGTGAGGATAAACCACGTTTGTACAAAATTTTACTGCACCTTAAATTGCAGAAGAGCATTTATCCATATGTGTCTCTGACCTGGTACTAGACTGCAAGTCTGAGCTAATTTTTCTTTTAAAATTGTGAAATACTTGCTCAGTTACTTTGTCCCTAGATAAAAATGGATGTTATATATAACAATATGTTTCTACCTCTTTAGAAGGCATAAACAAATGATCACATGAAGCTTGTAATTTCTTGATTCTTACATTCAAAGACAACATTTCTTGAGCCATTTATCCCTTATGTGAATGGAAAGGTGTCCAGAAGAGCTGTATCTGAGAGCAAAAAACCTCTATTTCTCCCCTCCATTCTGACTTCAGCATGCTCAGTATCTGCAAATAGAAACCACTGTGCTTCTCCACAATTTAACGTGTTTAGTAGGTATTTTCTCAGCTACTGAAAAATAAAATATGTTGCAAACTTGTAGATGACAGGGTTCTACAAAATTTAGTGTTATTTCCAGTCCTTATAGAAACCGACCATTTATCAAAATTTGCAAAAAGTGTGTAACTTTGAAGAGATAACTGTGAAATACTTGTACCAGACTTTCTGGGTAAGCCACTGCTTAGGACATTGCATCTGTGGGTGTTGAGCAGAAGGTGAGTACAAACACTCTGAGCAGAAGGCAGTAGCTTGTGGGATCAAGGTCTAACAGTACAAGCATTTCAAAACCTATCAACAAAACATGATAAGAACAGATGACTACCTGATAATAGAACAACATGGGTGAGCTACTGCTTTTTATCATGTTCTTCCTCATCTCTTAGAAGTGCTTACTTGTCTCCAGAGCTCAGACAAATTTAAGAGGGAAGACAGTCTATATCTGATACATGACAAAGAAGCAATGAAAAGACTGATGTTGCAGACTAGCAACCACTCAAATCTCTTCAGAGAGATCCCTGGTTGACATGTGAGGTGGGCAGTTGTAGAAGCAGCTCAACAATCACTGGATATAAGTGCTGTAAAGACATGTCTTGCATCTGATGAAACTTGCAATGCATCAAATATGTGGAGGTCTGAATAAATAAACAAAAAGGTTGCAAACTATTTTGCCCATTGAAAGTCAAAAAAAAAAAAAAAAAAAAAAAAGGCAGTTAGAACTCCTAATTAAAAAAAAATGAGAAAACACACACAAAAAAGACCCCAAACCAACAAAATAAACTGCCTTCCTCCTTTAGAGTTCTGTACACTGGTGTTCAAGGAGGCACATGCTGGGGCGAGTGGAGAAGTGGAATAAAATGGTATGGTTTTGGTGTGGTATCTAGTTCTTCAGTCTGTCATTTCACATCCTAGAGGACTGTTCTTTGTTTTCTCTCTGCCATGAATCTAAAACCAAGTGAGACTAAGAGGACATCACTTACCATCAAGAAGCTTTGAACCCACTTGGCTTTCAACTTTATGAACCAAATACTTCAATATATTGGCCACAAAAATGTTACACCATTGATATGTGTCATTACTAAGAAGCTTATTTACTTGAGATGGACTTTAAACCAAAACTGAAGAGTGGCACATAATGAAATTCCTCTGATCTAAGATTCATTTACCAAAGTAAATCAGTATCACTAAGTAGTAGTAGTTTTAGGAGTTTCTGCAGCCATACAGCTTCAAGTATGAGCTCTATTGGGTGCATTTTTAACTCCTGTCATGCACCCACATCACAGACTGCCAGTAAGCTGGACAACCAAGGAATGAGAAGCTGCATGCTTTGAAAAGGAAGCTTTTAATGCTTTGGAAACTTCAGCCAGCCTTGCATGTCTCAAGACTTAAGGATGCTCCCCAAACCTGCAATTACAAGTTTAGAAGCTTATATTGACATTGGAAGAGGCTCTGCTTTCTGATAATCATGATTCCTCAGACACCTTAGCAATGGCTGATGTTTCATGGATTTAACGGTGGGTAAGAAGGTACCTAAATCTCCACCTCAAGTGATATCTGCAAGCTTCTCTAACATGCTGGGGTGAAAAAGGTCTCTAAAAACAATTGGGCATGAAGAGCAGCATAATTTAGAAAACCTAAAATCTACAGCTTAGTTTAAACAATAATAGAAATTATGTTTCATTGGAGGTCAGAAATAGAGTTTAGGTTGAAGTCACTCTTGAAGGAATCTGTTCTTTATGCTCTGTTCAGAATCAACCATCTTCGTTGTTATAAATCAGGCTCATTTTCTTGAAGGCTAAATATGACAGCTAGAGCACAAAAGCTTTATATTGGAGAGGGCACTATAAGGAAGGTCACTTCATAGAAAGCATGAAGTGTAATTTGGAGAAGAATGCTAATACCAGCTATATCAGATTGTGAGGAAGCTGAAAACAGCATATGTTCTAATATTGTCTTTTATTGATTTTGCTGCCAACATCCCACTTCAACAATGTTACAGCCGCACTTCAGGATTCTTAATGGAGGGGGATGGAGAAAATCAATATACAGAGCTTGCTTCTGCTCCCATTGAAGTCAATGCAAGTTTCATTATTAACTGCAATGAGCACGGGACAGAGCTCAGACTGCTTTGTCACTTTGTGTTTGTTTTTTTCTTTCCCTTTTTATTTAACTTTCTAAGGGGATATGTGTACTGTTATCCTATGTTTTAGGAAAGTCTCATTTAAACAGGGCAATTCCCAGCCAAACTGTAAGTCTATACATTCAGAAATTATGCCCTGCTTTATGAAACCTAATGCAAATTTATAGCCCGTATCCTGAACCAGAAAAGTTGTAATAAAAAATTAAAGGATTTGAAATACATTCTAATAACAAAATCATTTATTTCTCAAAAATATTTTCATTCAGATATAAAGTAGATTAAAACAGTTTAGCTTTCACTGACTTGTAAAACATTACTTTCAATGTGCATTGTTTGATCTACTAAAAATAGAGAGTATACACCCAAACTTTTTTCACTACTATTTTAATGCTATTTACACAAAATGAAATATGCTAAAATTATCTAAAAAAATTATAAGTATCATCTTCATTTCAATAACATGCCGTTAATTTTGTTCTAGCATGAACGCAAAACATATTTTAACATGCTGTCAAAATGAGATACTAAGAATGTCAATAAAATGACACTAAAATAAATGTAAATTTAGATTGCTGTCACAAGTGGCTGCTTGGTTTTGTGAAGATGTTAGGTTGCTATAGCATTTTCCATAGCAACTTTGCATCTTATTACATAAATAATCCCTTAGTGTCCTTAAAGCTTACTAAAAACAGGATTAAATCTATTCTCATATGTAATGATCCCGCATAAAACCTTATCAGTATGAAATACCCAGAAAACATGATAAAATGTAATCTAGATAATAGTATTTCTGGCAGCTGAAAAGCATCAAAGCACAACAGACTTGTTTTGTAGTAAACGGGACATCCTCCTAAACCCCATATTAGGAAAATGCCTTTGAAGTGCCTGTTTCCTCTAAAAATTGAAAGTTAGGTGAACCCCTTTACTGCTGTGTCCATAGGACCAGCACAGACCTTCATCCCAAAGCTGATGTGTTGTGCATGATCCAGAGAAACCGGTCCAGTACCTGGGACAGGACAAGGATACCTTTGTTCCCCAGGGAAGACAGGTTTGGCAACTACCTTCAGCCCTGATCCACCAAGGCATTTGTCCTGGTTTGTGTGAGAACTAATTCTGTTCTGCAGTTTTACTTTTCAGCTCAGTTCTTTTAACTAACTGCACTTTCTGAAGGTAGCAGCCTGTTCTCACAGACAGTGTCTGC
>WTSP01002826.1:10222-44111 GCA_025331215.1 Actenoides lindsayi
TTTGGGGAGGGAGGGGGGTTAACAGAGAGCATCTGTTATAGGTCTAAGGGGCTGCCCTGACCCTAAACCGTGACAGCATTTCTGCTAAATTCAGCTGCACAAGAAGCATGATTAGAGCTAAATGGACTTAAAACCAGGTGCATAAAATTACGCCCCTCCCTACACGCTTCCTGAATTTCAGCGTATTTTTGTAAAAGCTATGGCAAAAACGAAATGCATTTTAAGGCACAAAATTGGAGTCTGCTTGATGATAACAGCTCTGAACTGCCATGCTGTGAAAGACACTAGTGCAGACTTTTCCCAGCATAGAGGGAGTAATCATCTTGTGCTGCTTTCTAGTGATCATCCCTGATGGTCCCAGGAAGCAAAGCTGATTGTCTGCTGTGTCCAGAGCATTTCCATTCAAAGCAAAGTTACTCCACTTGCAGAGCTCAAAAGGGCTTTTTATCTGTCTTCTCTGGCCAGAAAGGGGACTGTGTCACTACAGGGACAATTTGGAGCTTTAGATTTTAAATATGTTCTTTTCTCCAAGATTGCTAATAAAACCTGGTTAGTAGCTTCTTTTAACAGGGTTTATTTTCCTCTTTATATGCGTTTCTACATTTATTACGGCAGGGCTAATTATGACAACAGCTGCTGATGGTTTTGAAATGGTACTGATTTATTTAAGGAAAAAAAGCAATGCTAGTCCATTACTTTCTAAAGCATGTACATTTTGTTATTTTATAATATGTTTATCAACAAGTGCTTAAAAGGAAAGTGGGAAAATTATGAACTTGTTAAATACCGGTATTACTTCCACAAATCTGATGCTGAAAAGCTATGGGATGGGGAGATAATGACAGAAAAATAAATCAGATTTTTTGTTTAAAACAAAATCTCCCATAAATCCCAGAAGATTAGACTTACAAGAAAGGAAGGAAGAAATATCTGATCCCTGGGATCAGGAGGAAGAAGAAGATCCGACATGAGATCTGCTGTGACACTGGGCCAGTTGGAAGAAAAGGAAGAGCAAAGCTCAATTCCACACAGCTGGGGTTCACAAATTTCTATTCAAAGTTGTAACAAGCTATATAAAGCTTTCCTACCAGTTTAATCCAGCTATAAAACAGTTTCCATTCCATGTGTGCATCTCTGCATTCACACAAGCCTTAGAAAAAGCAAAGAGAGCATTAAATTGTGGAGAAAAGATGAATAAGCAGCACACAGATCACTTTGGTGTTGTTTCAGGCTTGCCTTGAAGACTTGCCAGGCTTGCAACTTTCAAGACAGACTTACGAACAGCATCACAAAGCCTGTTTTATGCTCTGTGCACCACGGTGCGATTTTCAAATACTGACTTTCACAAGGGCTTATACTCTTCTGTGAGATGGACTGCCCACTGTTCAGCCTGTCTCCTGTGGCAAGTGACTTAGCTGATGCTGCAAACAAGACAGATCAGTTCAGGAGAGCATTAAATATCTAGGCGGCTGTTCAAGATAGAAAGAGCTATAATGTTTAAGTTGGGCACCTCATTTAGGTGTGTTTGAAAATCCTGCCATAGAGGATGTCTTTTCTGACTTGGAAAGCAGCACCAGTCTTATGTGTTCAAGCTGGGTTTGCACTACATAACGTGCAATTTATTATTTGCATGCAATCCCTGAGATATTACTAAGTTACTTCATCAGGGGAAATGCAAAAGTAGTGAAATGTTGCAGGGGCCCAGTGAGTGGGCTATTGCAAGTCTGTTGAACTGTAGAAAGCCCTCTACCAAGGTGCTTATCACCCACATGGACAGAACAAACCGTGGCTGAATGAAAGGAAGCATCGTTGCCTCCATTTGATAGTAGGGAACTGAGATAACACAAATTCATTGATTAGTCCGGGCAGTGGATATGTAGCAGAGCTACAATTTGGCTCAGAGCTTTGGGATCCCAATCACATGCCTTAAACACGCAGCCATGTGCAAGCACTGTACATTTCTTTCTTTTCCACGGTGCCAGTCACAGTCTCGTGCTGAAGCTGGAGTTGTGAGAATTAATGGCACATCGCCGAGAACTGAAAATAGAAGAGATTAACCCACCTCCCCTTAAAGTAAAATTACAGGTGCCTTCTAGGCATAAACCAAACTTCAGCTCTTTTCTACAACATGCAGCTTCACTTCACTAATTCTTAAAATTACTTTGGAGGCTTTTACATGTGGATCCTTACGTCTAGTGCCAGCAGGTGGGAGACGAAGCATCCATAAATCCTGATTGTTCTGAAGATTTTCGTATATCCTCTAGACTCCAACGCTGAATCTCCTTTTTTTCCCCTTGAGCTAATGCTTCAGTAGCTGCACCTTGACTTTAAAATGTATTAACTGAGTTGCCAATCATCATTATTATTTTTTTCTTAGCAATCTCCCAGCTTTACTTCAGCAATCCTCTTGTCCCTTTCAAACTCCAAAATCCACATTGCAGAAAAATCACCATTTAAAGGCTGAATTTGGTGTGTGTGCGGGAATTATAAAAGAATAACTTATCCAACAGCTGAGATTCACTCAGTCTCAGGTCAGCCTTTTGCCAGCTTTCCCATTAATGCAAATGACCTTTAGTCTGTGAAACCAGAAGAATTTCCCATAAACTATAAACTAAGCATGTATGACAGTTCAGCCAATTTAATGGATTTGCTGGGGGGCTCTTTGAGGGATCCTTGCAGCAGTTTGAGGTGCTTTCCAATAGAACAAGCAGGTAGTTATGCCTTCTTTTTCCTTGAAGATTCAGCTTGCACAAAATAGAGTAGGGTACTAACTTAGCCTGAGGAGAATGACCTGTAAAACACCTGGAGGAGCAGAAGGTCTTCAACACAAGAGGCACTGCCCCAGCCCTGCAACGTGAGGGTGTAAGACAGGTTCGGGAGACTAGAGGTCCCAACTGTCATTCCAGCCCTGCCACTGATTACTGATAGCAGTAAATCAAGTTCATAACCAACTAGGAGAAAAGTAGCGGGCAGATGAAAGAAAAGGATTTGAGTTTAGAATGGATGACGCATTTTGTTACAAGGCAAAATCCGTCTAGAACTGTTCTGCATTGTTGTAAGTAGCAAGTCCAAATCTTCCCAAACAAATGGCTATTATATTTCTATTATGCACTACGACTTGATTTATTGCATGACTTCATATCTTGCATGACTTGAAACCACTCTTAGTAACAGATTTTTGATCATCTACCCCAAATCCCCAGAATTTCTTGTGTACAAAGGCCTCAATGCACTGTAATGTTCCTCTGAGACCTGAAGTTCAGCAATTCTGGACAAGCATTTAGGTGCTGAAGTACTTCTGTACAGCCTCAAAGCTTCAATGTGTTCATTGTGTTTTCAAATGTTGGGGCTGGAATCCACCCTCTTTTTTTCAGGGTGATGAATAAGTTTCTCTTCAGATATGCTAGAGAAGTTTTCATTCTAACCAGTCTAGCTGTGAGGAAATGTGACACAATCAGCACCATGCTATTTAGATGATCACAGAAGTGGTGTTATTTCTGAATGAAAAAGGCTTGACTAACAGAAGAAATTACACTAGGAGACACCTGAAACACTTTACCAAAGCGGAATAAGCTCTTGGGATCCATTCAAAATTGTTGAGTTATTTAAGCATTCTTGCACGAGTTGTGATTTAACTAGGTGAACCAGTGAAAAAAGACCTGATACAAGTGTTGGAGCTTGGGGGAATCTCTGTTACCTGTTGTAGCTTCGGGGCTTGTAACTTCCTGGGAATCTTGTTCCACTGTTGAGCAGGGCAGGCTGAAAAACAATGTCCTCAAGAAAACTGTTGGTATGGCCGGATCGGCAGTCCAGAACTGTGGAACTATCCAAATCAATTCATCATGTCTCATTGCTTCAGCCACTTTTGGATTTAGACTTTTCAGTCTTTATGTGGGCATGCTGTCCTTGAATTGAAGAGGCACAATATCTTCTTTGTGTTATTCAAGCCTTGCTATGGTTAAGCATTTAGACAGACGTTTTAAGAAAAGGGGTTAAAAAGAAAGTGCCAGTGTTTTCTTACTGTGCAGAATTGTTTCATTGTGATAAAAGATTCTTTAAACGACATTCTCTGTAGAACAGAAGTTACTGTGAATACAAATAGCCACTCAAGTGAGATAAAGAAGTGGATCTGGAATGACATACTCAAAAAGAAAGAAAAAAGAAAAAGAGAAGGTGGCTAGCACAAATAGTAATATTAAAAAAAATCTTAAAGGAAGGAAGAATCGCTTTTCACTTCTCTGTACATAAAAATGAAAAAAGAAATGTCCTTCTCTTGCTTTCTTTTAATTTACCAATGTTTTATACACGATAACTTTTTTAACTCCATGTTCCCTCTATTATCAATGACAGAAGAATTGAATGCACTTACTTTAGTTGAGAGTGTAATGTTGGAAGAAGCAGCTATGAAATTAATTTTAGAACCAAATGTCTATACGTATGCAGCAGGCTAGGTCAACTCCACTAAGATCAAGAGGATGATGAATGGTACAAGGGACGATGACGGACAAGTACTCAAGTGGATTCATATTGCTAGATTTTGATTTAGTATGCAACACAGTACAGGGTTTGCTACTATTATCGCTGAGAGGACTCAAGTGCTCGCATTATAAGAATACAAATAAATAGAAGTTGTTCAGGATAGAACAACTTTGAAATCTCAGATATCAAGATTTTTATAGAAATGTCTCTTTGTATGGAAGAAAATCAGACACACTTTCCTATTTGTGATGTTATAAAAAGAATGACCAGCATAGCTCTGCCCTAAGCATGCATTTATTAAACCCAGCTGAGTTAATAAGCATGACGGTTCGAAACATCATTACTCTTCTTCCAGTGTGGAGGCTGTGGGTATTTCTGGCTCAACCTTCCTGTTGTTAAATCTAATGACTTCCTGCCATAAGAGTGGACACCATCAAGGTAAAATGATTACACATTCACAAAAATCTCTGATTGCTAGCAGTGCTTTGTCTGAAGTGACCCACTGTCTCAGCTCCAAACGGTCTGCTAATTATGTCTAGAAAATTCAAATCCACACAATTAGCCAAGCAGAGATCAAGGCTACCCTTTACAGGTTTTATTGTTGCACTTTTCTTCCAGGAGAAATATTAAATCTTTCCTAAAGAGAGATGTCGTAGTAAAAATTTCTTTGCTAGAATGATACTCCTTCCTTTGGTCTTTACTTCCAGAGTCATTTGACCTCATGCAGCACCTTGTCACAGGAGGAACCAAAGGTAAGCTTGAATCCATGCTTTTGTGCTGGCATACAAAGACTTGAAACCATTGAATAGATAAAATCCTTTACTTTCTTAATATGGTGTCTGTATGCAAAGGACTAGGTCAATACTATCCTCAAAATCAGATTCTAAGTTTCTTTACATATTACTCGCTCCTTCTTTACCTTCTTTGAAGCTCACTGCTAGCTGGCAATTCCCAGTCATGCTTTGGTTTCAGCTTCTTTAAATTTTCTTTCTGAAGATTAGTGTCTAAACAAGCAAACCCTTGTTAGCTACTCACAACTTTATTAAACAATGTCAAGAAATCAAGCAAAGCATTCATCCAGATCATGTTACCAGTCAGTAAATCAGGAAGCTTCTGAACCATCTTTTGGTGTCTACCCTCAGTAGTAGAGTATTTGTAGAAGGCTGAAAAAGTTGCTTTTCTTATGCACCCTTGTTCTTTCATGATAGTCATCTAATGAGTGTCAAATAAATGCAGTATGCAGTACCGTATTGTGAAATATGTACTCTTAAAAGTTAATTCTACAAAACACACAGCTAAAATAGTATGGCATGTTTGATAGAGAGCTTATACATTACTATGTATTTGTTGAAAAGAAGGGTAAGGCGTAGAGAATACTGACCAAAACAAAACTTCAACTGGTCTCATAATAAGATGCTATTACAACCATGGAATGTAATACTGTCACTCAAGACTGCAGAGAGCACACTAAAGAAACCCAGCGCTTCCAGTCAAGGGCAGTACTGGAGAATTTTCATTGTTATAGATCACAGCTCCTAGAGACAGCTTGCATCATTCAAACAACTAATTTATGAGAGTTTAAAATAAGATACTGTCTTACAGAACCAGCTATTAATTACTCACATTTAAGTTCTTGTTTGCCTTTAATAAAACAATATTTGTATATACTTGACATTATGGAGGGATTTGACTTTACCTGAATCATCTACTCTCAGCTTTTTACTGGGATTGTCACCACTGTCATCATCAGACATTTCCATCTCCTCTTCCCGGCGAATTCCCATGAGCTGTTCACTGTGAGCATTTCGGAGCTCCTAAAACCCAAAATGACTTTTTGTCAGTATTAGCTTTCATAAAGTCTTTATGTGTTATTTAGTATCTGTTTTTAATACTGTTCTGATTTTAATTATACATCATTTATCATTGTAATCACATTTATTTGTGTATATATATTTATAACATCAGTAGCACAGGGAATTCTTCCTGTGAAAGAATGGAGATTATTAAAGGAAACACTCTGGGAAAACAAGAGAGAAAGTGAGTCTCTACGTTGAGTGGACATCTTTAGTTCTGCTAAACATAGGAGAATACCTTAACAGCAGGGATAATGCTTAGAATTGTGTAAAAAGCAGACTGATAATGAGATTGTCAGCCTGATTAATTTATAGATAATTCTTGCTTCTTTCTGCCACTTGGGGTAGGATTCATCCAGCCAAGTGTAGGCATCTACATTAAAAAAAGTCCTACTAACTACACCCTAAGAGTGCCTAGTTCTCTCTGCTGATAGTAAAGGGAGCCGAGAGCAGCCAGTGCAGATGGAGCGCTTTATATCGTAAGTGCCTAGTGCTAGACAAAAGACTCTCACCCTCTGGCCCTATGCCCAGATTGCCTTGGATTTTAAAGACTCAGCCCCATAACACTGTCCTGAAAATCTCTGCATCTTGAACCAAAACAAATGCCAGGGCAACCAGCTCGGTCTCTGGGTGAGCGACGCAAGGGCAGGCAGCCAGGCAAGGAGCCCCTGCACATGTCACTAGGTAAAGATCAGCAGGCATGCCAGCTTTGTGGGAGTCTAGACAGTCTTTGTTCTGGGTAGAAAAGCCAGCACGGGTGTAGCGGCTGGCTTTTTAATGGCAATGCTGAGAAGATTGAGAGGACTCTATTTTGTCCTAATAATCCTGTCAGGTGTAACACGAGGATGCTGCACCGTGATTAGTGTAGGCCTTTTCAGTCTGCAGACAGCTAATTTTTCTGCTGACAAAGAGCTTAATTCCCAAAGAGGTGGTTTGAAATCTTTGAAACAAGGAAGAGTCACATGGAAGGAGGAGACAGCATTGAGGAGTCCAACCACTGCTCCGTGCAATTAACAATAAGCTGTCAGAGAGGGACTGTGTGGAAAAAGGGAAGGTGTTTCCTTTGAGGTGTACCCTTGATTCATCATCAGATCTCAAATATTCTGATAAATGTGTGTCCATTAGTTCTGGCAAAGGCAAGGAGGCTAATTAGTGGGTGTTTTACAGCAGAATAATTTCAAATTAAAAAAAAAAAAAAAGTGATTAAAAAGGTAAATTGTCAACCAGTGTCTCATGCAATCAGAAGCACCTCTGGAAGAAATTAGCAAGCCATTTCTTAATTACTGGAAAAGGTAGCCTGCACTTTTTCCTGGGAAAGTATACTGCATACATGAGCAGACATATGCTTACATTTACTCCCTCTTTAGGGGATAAATGTCCTTGATGGATCAATGTCTATGTTATCAGCAAAGCCAATAATCTTCCATAGAGAATGTCTGTGTGTGTGTGAGTGTTTGCTTTAGGGTTAGGTTTCTAGCAAAGCTTTCCTAAATTCAGAAAAAAGTGGAAGGTGATCAGGCAATTAAACAAATTAGAAGATCATGTCATGGTTAGAAAATATGATTTAAATTAAACGTCATTTGACACATTTCCACCATATTTCACATCTGAAAACCAGGCTTTTCTAAAATATATTGCATGAGCTTTTGCATGGTTTTGAATTGTTTTTGTTGTCCTCTTCTTAGGAATACAAAAGGCAATAATATTTGAAACCATGAGTAGTGAATTAACATTTCTGGAAAGTCCGACTCTTACGCATTTCAGTTTGTTTAAAAGCCAGCAGATGAATCCACATCCCCTTACAAAAAGTTAGTTTAAAAAGGGATGGTCTTAATGCTGTCAATTGAAATAATCTACTTGAAAATCATATTTTCTTTTACAAACACCAGTCTCCAACTTCCCAGCTTTCAATTGAACAAAGGCTTCATCCATTACTTATATGAAATATTTGTGAACAAAAGGCAAACTACAGTTTGTACCAATAAATTATGCTAACATTTTATTTTAAGTGTCCCATTATTGTGAAGTCATTTGGTATTCACCATAATAGCACTGATAATAAAGTATTCACTTGGTATTCGTGTGGATGTTACATTTAGTGCCATTGGTATTCAACTGTAATTTAGCATTAGTTAATGGGCACTTAAAATGTTATCCAGATGATTTATATCACAGCACTTTAGTGTTTCTCAAACTAAGTGTACAACACTTATTTTACAAGTGTACTACAAAATAATTAAATAAGTGCACCTTACCTTCTAAAGTTTTTATTCTGAGACAGAGAAAAATCATTTAGAGGACTGTGATAGTAACAACATACTGTACTACATGAAGGTAAATCATGTGTATGTAAGTTGCTCATATTAAAAAAAAAAAAAAGAAAGAAAGGAAGAAAGAAAACAAAGACAGCGGTACTTACTTTTTAAAATACAGGCTCATAGCGTATATACTGAATTAAAAACGAAAGCTGGATGACCAAAATACAGGATGAGGTCTAGTGCTTCCTTTGCTGCCACTCACAGCAAGGGGAGTTAGAATTCCGTTTCCTCTGCTCATGCTTATGACAGTCACACATGCATGGTCCCACACTGCTAACTCTGTGTGGTACAGTTATACTGTTTTCTTTGCAGGCATAATACTTAGAATCAATACAAGTGATGTATCTACTTTTTGAAAGATAAACATAAAGCAAATGGGAAGGAGTATGTCATAATTCTGGACTTAATAAGCTTAAGTCATTACTTAGAAAAGAAATTATTTATTTTATTTTCAGGCAAAGTCATCTTATAATGACCATATGATGGCATAAAGAGAAAAAAAGAATCTGTACTAGAGAATACTTCTTTTTAAATCAGATCACGATGATTCCTAAAAATATATTTTTCAGAAATAGTTCTTAATTCTATCCTGAGTTGAAAATATTGTTTCTAATTTCACTACTTCTGTTCATTATTTTAGATAGTAAATATAATCCTCCTATGATTTCCCAAATTTTGCATGAAAAATAAAAACACATTGCTCTCTGTCTTAGTGTTATTTAATGACCATTATCATAATGAGCGCAATGGGAGCAATTCATACCCTAGATGAGACTCTATAATGGCCAGTTGATTAACAGCTAAAATGGTAGCTGTAAATATTGCTGAATACACTATGTCCAGATACAATCACACTCGTTCTGTGTCAATCCAGCTGCGGGATGATGGATAGAAAATAACAATAAAATCACCAACCTCAGAATGCTTTCGCCAAATGTCTATGTTCTTTCGCTGGGCTTTCGAGAAATGGTCCCAAGCTTTTTGTCTGGTAGAAGCGTTGAAAACGGCGACAATCTGCTCAACTTTGGTGAACAAGGAAGTCAAACAAGACAAGCAATTTATGTTGTGATCACTATAGAGAAGCAAAGCAAAGACACTAGGAGTCTATGGATGATGTCATTACTGAAACAACATCATCAATATCCATCCAATGACGTGTCTTTTGTACTTACATTTTATCAATGTTGGAGATGTCTCCGTTCAAGTCTGTCTCCATAACTCTAGTCTACACATCTTAAAGTATGTACCAAAAAACATGCATGCAGCTGCTTCCCCATGATGTCTGCTACAACCCTGTCCACAGCCACTTGCCTTTGCCTGTGTGGCTATAGGTGTGTGACTACAGAAATCACACTCAAGGCATAAATCTGGCACATGTTCCCCTGCGTACGGATGAGCAGGCTGTACAAATGAAACCATGAAAGATAAGCAGGGTCTGCTTTGAAGGGTGACTATCTGATAGTGGGAATTTATCAGCAGATGGGAAGGGCTAAGCCATACATTAATGCTGCACTCTATAGATGCAGCTGCTGCTTCTTTTTTATTTAATACAAATGGGCTCACCTGTGATAGATAATTCTGTCCTGTGTCCATGGCCTATATATGTTTATGTACATGAAAAGTCGCATTTTTGTACATATAAGAGGAAGAAGAGATGTTAAATGGGTTTCCCTCATTCAACTCTAATGAATTTGTTCTGAAGTCAGACCTGAATATTTAGATCAGTTATCTAGGACAATAAGATGCCTAAGTTTTTTAGCTACCTGTTCATCCCAATTCAAAGCCTTTTTTCCCAACACTTTTCTTTCTCTTTGCATCAGTTACAAACAATGCCATCCTTCCACAACAGTGACTTGCCTAAAAGTGATCTGGAAAAGATGTAAGTTGCCTTGATCCCAGCACAGTTAACTGAAAGACCACCAAGAAATCCAGATTTTCTACAAATGATCTGGGCTGTGCTCCTGAGTGAACAACTGTATCAGCCTATAAAGTCAAACTGAAAAATGCTTCAACTCTTTGACAAGGTTCTTGCCTGTTTATCTGTTTAGATTCCTGAGCTGAAATGATGTCCACTGTTTTGTGAAGCTGCAGCTTGCTGTACCTCCCTCCCAACAATTTCTTCGAGAAATGGTGACAGGAGTGCAGCAATGCCTTCTGATCTGGTGATCTGGTCTGTCATCAAGCTGACCAATGGTTGCTCCCCTCCTTTCAAGTCACAGATGTGGAGGATCTTATTATACATGACAACCTATCTTTCCTAAAATGGTGAACTCACCTAGTAAGTCAACTATGTATCTTTCACTTCTAGATCTGAAAGTTAACCCCACTTGCTTGAATAAGAGCAAGTTTCTTCTATACCCTTTTTTTTAACCACAGTTGCAGACTGCTTTCAGACTCAGGAAGAGTACATCATTTCGAATCACATATGGAAGTTTTTCTTTGCAATCATCAGGGGCAGTTAATTAACTTCTAAAGCCATAGAAATAAATGTAGTATTTTAAAATTAATACTTATATGTAGTATATACATAAAAAAGATGCCTCAAAACAGCTGGGATGATCTGGGCCATTCATGATTCATTCAAATTTTATAGCAGATGTGACAATTTCAGCCTATTAGAACTTGCCTGAAGTGAATGTATGAAGGTGGATGTATCAAGGAAGTTTGAAGGGTGATGATCAAGGAAGTTATGCTGTGTATATTTATTCAATTAATTTGAAAAGAATGAAAATGCTAAAGCACTTTATTATTATGTGTATAGAAACTGAGGCTAGAATTTAATTACTATCATTGTGTTGATAACCCAGGTGCTCAGAAAATCTTGCTTAATTAACAATCTGGTTTTAGTTTGCAAGTGGAAATTCAAGTAGAAATGATTCACAAAGACACGAGGAAGAGCTGGTTTGCCATTTTCTACTAATAGGTATTAATAAGATCATCTGAATTTTGAAAAACATTTGAACTTTAGAGTGTTTAATTTCCATTCTGTGAACAGGTGCTAAGATTTATCAGAAGTCATTATGTGATCATTTCAGAAACTCTCCTCAATGGAAACACAAGCTATGAAGATGTAAAACAGTTTTTCTTGCATAACTGAAGTAGGCAAAGTGAGCAGAAAAAGGTTCTACACTTACCTAACTTTCAGGATTTAAAAAAAACTAAAAGAGGTAGGATACAATGAGAACTAGATGCTAAAAATCAAGGCATTTAAAGGAACTTTATGCAATAAACATCTAGGGATAATAAAAACAGGGAAATGTAGAAAAAAATATTAAATTAGAATATATCAAAGACCAACTTCCCACTACTCTATTCAAAGAAAACATCAATCTATATACATCACTTTTAATATATGCAGCAATCTAGGCTATGAAGTGTTACGACACCCACAGGTAACACCCAACATAAAACATCTCCATGCACTATATTAGAGCTAAAGAGCAGATTCCTGCATTCATGTGTTATGCGATGGAATCCAAGAAAAACCTGATATGCCAGTTCACATTTGTCCATAGGCTAATTCATGTTGCATCCATTCATTTCTTCTCCCACAGAAACCTTGGAAGCGTAAAGGTGACATAACTCCTGTGTTCTGGGTAACTGGAAGACAAGACACGATGTATCCACCCCTTATCAGGATCAAATTTGTATGGGTAAGTTATCCAGCATCATCTAGCCCATAAAGATGGTAGATTCATCTCTAAGGGAAAGCTAGGAGATTTTATATTATCTGAGAAGCTCTCCAGTTAACTCGTTTTTCTTCTATATCTGGGTATGATTTAGTGAAAGAGAAGCCCCAGATTTTCAGCTGGTATCTACAGAATCAGAGTGAAACAGTTATTCCCAACCTTGTTGCTGAGGGTTTTCAGAGTATTTCCTGATCTCCAGAAAGAAATTTCCAAAATAAAATAAGAGATCATATCTATCTTTCTAAGGCACTTTGAACTCTATGAAGCACTGTACTTTGTGACTGGTAAGTAGAATTATTAAGTAACATGAAACATTGATTGTCAAGCATATGTTGGTAAGTTCTGTGCCATATCAAATTTTCATTGACCATATGCAAAGCTGTTTCCTTACTAAATTAGAGTTTAAAAAGCCACATTGTTCTGGAAGGGTTCATAACACATCACTGTTTTTCTTATCAATATAACTTGCAGGATGTAAATAATTGCATCTTTCCTAATGACTTCTTCAGCAGCTGGTAATTTATGTGGCATGTTTCAGACAAAGGATTATTATCTAATTGTTTTTCTGCTGAGTTATAAATAAGAGGACCTAAACAACTAAGCCTAGAGTAATATGAAAATGTCAATGTTTAACAAATGCAGTGTAACTACAATACACTATATTAGAGGTGCCAGCTTGCAGTAAGCATATTAAAAGAAAGTTTAAACCTCAGTTTCTGTTGCCATAAAATATGCTACCAGAATATGGTGCAAGCATCAAGCATAAATGTAAAAAGAACCAGAAAAAACAGGAACAAGAGCAACAAAAATCCCTTAAACGATGCCCGCGGAAGTTGCATACAAGATTGGATTAAAGAGAAAACTAGAATATCTCCAGGGCAAGAGAATATTTGATACAGGATATTTGAAAATGAGATTACCAGAGAAGACCACAAATAAATAAGAACCAAAGTATAGCCTCATCTGTAGGTTAAGAGGTGGAGAAGAACACTTTTACCCTCTATTACATTTATCAAGCAGTCTATTTTAAATACATGATTGAGTGAAGGCTGAAATTTCTCCTTGGGTGTAGGAGACAAGAAGTACGCAATTTTTCCTTTGCCTATTATATTATCAGTTGCCATGCATACATGATTACTTTTAATTTCTTGTATGCAATAATAAAGAACAACAGCAAGAAAATATTTTATAATATCTTACAATAAAAAAAAATTAAAAATATTAAAAAAGAAGAAACAAAAATAGAAACTGAAATATAATGTGTTAAAAAAAACCCCACAAAAGTCTTCAAAGGCTGGCAGATAAAATAATCGGATTTCATGTAGAATTTCACTCCAAATTCCTTTAATTAGGGATACAGGATGAAAAGGGCTTTGCGCTAAATTACTATAAGTGCAAGAGTAGAATATATAGCAATTTAGCTCAGAAAAATTCTGTAAGAGTGCGACAGTTGACATGCAGGGTGAAAGAAAAATTCCACCCATAAAATTACAGTGTAAAAGAAACTGTTACAGTAAATGTATAACATGCTTTTCAAATATAGATTCACAGCACAGGGAGGATATAGAGTTGGCGTGGTTTGGGTCAGAAGCCTTGTTGCTGAATTCTGACTAAGCTGGCGTCTGCCAATTGATTTGGCTCCAAGCCCAGCAAACCAAGGAATTACAGCAGTCGAGACTAGATGCTGTAAGTGAATGAATTAGAGTCTCCAGGTCAGTTTTGGATAGGAAAGAGAATATTTCTGGCAACCGTCCTGAAAGGCATTTGGTGACATACTGAAGAGAACTTAGCATTAAGTTCAAGGCTAAAATTTCACAAAGGCAAATGACATGTGACATCAACAAGAGAAACAGTAGACAGATTGCACAGTAATGAAAGAAGCATGTATTTTTAAATTAATCTGAGCCAAACCCTCATTGTTTTGGTTATGGTACTGTTTACTTTTAGAATTTTCCTTTCACATATTGACAGCTGCAGTCCCTCCCTGTTACCCAGTTCCCATACACAGAGGTAGAAACAGATGCGATTGCCATTGACTGGTAGAGGAGGAAAACATAAAAACTGGAAATACTACCCTGAAGAAGACTGCAAGTCATGTAAGGCATGGGTCCTAAAGTAAAGAATACCACTGGTCATCAGCTGGATGTGTAAGGAAATGCCATTACAGATTTGCATAATGAAGACATAGATTTGTATAGTTGTGCAAAAGGACTCACCTGCCAAAAATAATTGGCATCCTTTGTTTGTTGTTTGTTTTTTTTTTGGGGTTTTTGTTGTTTTTTTTTGGGGGGGGGGGGGGTGTTTGCTTGTTTTCTGTTGTTTTTTTCTTTTAAATCAAAACAAACAAACCAACCAAACAAAAAAACCCAACAAGAACAACAACAACAAAACCCACAAAAAAATCCATGAGTATCATGAATCATGCCTGCAACTCCATCTTGCTGTGTGGCTTGTATGTTCCTTAAGACGTCTTAAGACATGGCATGATAAAGGAGAAAAGCAAAGGACTTCTCTATTATATCCCCAAATTCCACCTTTTTGGACAGACCAAGAGAACAGTGACTCCAGTGATTTATCTCCCAAATTGTTCTGCTGTGTGGGAAGTCAGCTTGCAAGGCTGCCATTCCTCAACTTGCCATACGGCCAACAACTACATCTGTACAAGTGATCAAAACCAGCCAGGGACCATTCTCATTCCCTGAAACCAACTGGCACAACATTCTGCTGTCTGTGCAGCAGCAACCCTTCTCTCTCCTCAAAAGATGCTTTTAGAGAAACTGCTTGGCCTGCACCAGACCCTAAACTGTACCCTCACTGTGTGGGAAAATGCTAGCATGTTCAGAGCAACAGCTTTCTTACATTATAGAACATTATGGACAAGCCTGCCCTAGCTCAGCTTAATGTACTCCTGTAGACAGAGTCACTGGGGTCAGCTTTTACTAGCAGCCTCAATTTTCTGCTTGTATCCTGATGCAGGAGTCTCGGTGTTGCAGGGAGACATTAAAAGGCTTACCAGAGCAAGAAGGATGTTTTTCTCATCAGTCTACCCTCTCTCACCTAACTCAATACTATAAAGAATGAGAAACAAGTCTAAGTGTCCTCTCTCTAAATTACACTATATTATTTCTACATTTCCCTTTGACTGGAGCTACAGTGTTTGAGGTGTGCCTGGATTGATGGTTGATCCCACTTGCTCTTCCATCTGACTCAGACTGGTCCTAGTGAAAGTGCTTGCGTGGTTTATTAAAAGGCTGACTAAATGTCAGGGGTCTACACTCAAGTGATGCAGGAAGAAATGTTTTTTCATAATAATTACAATAAGCAGATTCTTCTACATAGTTGAAGGAGAGAATAAAAAATATTTATACCACAGCACAAATGATAATCCTTGATCTTGTAGAAACATTGAACCTCAGTGACAGTAGCTGTTGTTTTCCCTTCTTCTCTGAGCTAAGAAACCCAGTGAGGAAGAGTGAAAGAAGGAGCATTCTGAGGACACTGAAAACACTCCATGTTCAGGATTTATACTGAAACCTGCACAGTAACTTATCTGAGTTATGCATATCAACAATTAGTAGTTCTAGAAATTGAAGAACACCCCTTGTTAAACTCCAAAATAAAAAAGAAAGAAAAAATATACTGATTAGAGACCAGTTTGCCCTGCAAGGTATTGCTAGCAAATCTGTCTACAAAATAAGCTTTGAAAATCTTTTAGGTTGTGAAATGTGGTTGAATTTACAACAAAGAAACTGACAGCTTGGTGTAACAACAAGTGCTGGCGCTGTGCCATGGGATAAATCACTTGGACTCAACAAGACCACTTTACCTCCATGTCATTTCTCAACAAACAGGAACCTGACATCAGGCCAGCACAAAACAGTAGGGCAGGTACAAATGTACAGTACCTGTTCTTTTAATGCCACCATCTTATATTACAGTACAGACTTTATGGACCTTGTGTTGACATCCAGAAACAAACCTAAAAAAAAAGCAACCCACGCAACCTCCCGCTCCAACTCAAAGCAAGATTAAGTGAATTCTAATTTATTCATCAGCTTGACGAGATTATAAGACATTCTCAATGTACTGCATTTAATTAGCTGTTCTCATTGTTATTTATGGTTGGGTGGGCCTTTTTTTTTTTCAGCTCTCATATTTTAAAATAGCAGAAGTAGGAACAACTATTTTTGTAAGCCTGTCCAAAATAAGAATATCAAGAGAACTCTGAGATGAAGGAACATCATAAATGTAACTCAACTCTGGTCCAGGTCTCATTAAGCAAAGGGACTATTTCTAAGTAATAATTGTCTAAGGATCTTGCAGATTAGAATGTCTCTAGGAGATCAAGAGGCCTATATTTGTTTTGGGCATAATATGGTTTCTTTTGCTGAAGAAAAAGTTGGGCAAGGAGGCTTCAACAGCCATAGCCTCTTCTGACAATCAACAAAAAAATCATCTCACACATCTTATGTGGGATCTTTTACTTCTTCATTTCTTGCCATACTTTATGTTGCCTTACCTGTCAAGACTTTCCCCTTTTCTTGTGTACTGCCTCCAGTCACATCATACTTCTATATTTTCGTTCCTTCTTTCTCTGTGTGTCCATCTTTCTCTCCCACGTAGTCTATCCCTTTCCAAAACTCTTTTCCTTTCCCTATAAAATCTCTGTCATTAACACAAACTACACCATTTGGGGCAAATCTAGTGATCTGACATGAAGCAAGATTTGTGCCTACTGAAGGGAGTAAGTATTTCAACCAGTCATAGCTGCATAGGGTTATTCATATTTACAAATTATATTAAATATAAATATTTATTCATATTTATATGAATAAATATTATTCATATTTACATTATACATATTTACAAATAAAATATTACAAGTTTATTCCTTCACTTATAGTTGAACAGTTAAACAGTTTTAGATGTGCAAGCCACTTGATATATGTACATAGCCAACTCAGAAAACCTTTTGGGTAAAACCTCCATCTTTTCTGCCTTATACTCATTCCTTATGGTTGTTTTCATACAACATTTACAGTTCAGTTTTCTGAAGCATAAAGCCCTTACCTCCATTCCTACTCAATTAGGCATCTCAAACACAAGCACAGATTTCCATGTGATTCAAGTATATGCTTCTTTGCTTTGAACCTTTGTTCATCATCTAGAAGATCCTGCAGGATCCAGGCAAGTAGCATGAGTTGTCAAAATGGGGCTTAGACTGAGATCTCTTGGGAGGCAGTGCTTTTATTTTTCTATAAAACACTATGCATATTTAATGGCCTGCATTTAAAAAAACCAAAAGTCTTAAAAGTAACAGGAGAAGAGCTTTTGAAATTCTGTCCACGTTTAAATCAATACCAAGATTCCTATTGACTTTAGGTGGAGTGAAGGCTACAGACAATGGAAGGAATGAAGAAATTCAAAGAAAATGAAACACAAAGGAATAAGCTATCTGAAACACTACAGGCTGCAACCACAAAGGGTTATGTTGCCAGAAAGTGGAGAGGAATTATAAGCATGCAAGTTAAAATAGAAATGGAGTCTTTCATCTCTATTCTCTGCCATGGCCTCAGCATCTTGGATAGAAATGCTTTTGAGAACATGTGTACATGAGATGGAAAATAGGAGGACAAGTGAAAAAGAATAGAGATACCCAACTGAGCTTTACTGGACAAATTATCAGTATAGAAGCAAGCAAAGAGCACACTGACTAAATGAGCTAATCAAAAGGGTCTGGAAGGATTGTGGAGGTTATTTTGTATTTTATTTTATTTTATTTTTTTAGACATACATCAAGGTAGAAAGTAATAGTAGCAACTAATGACATGAATGATTAATGTTTTTATTTGTATTATAATGGCATTCTATGACACCAACTGAGATCTGGGCTGCACTGTAAAAACACATTATATGACTCAATCTCTTTCACAAAGAGCTTAATGATGACCTAAAAATTGCACATAAAGTAAGCTCATATTTTTGAATTAGTCACTGGCAAATGAAAGAAAGACTGTAAGACTGGGCAATTAAAGAGCAAGAAAATCCTTTTAAAAGTTGCTATTAATGCAGAGCAATTGACAGAATACTCGGAAAGCATGAACGTATATAAAAAGTCTGACTGCTAAGAGAATTTTAACCAGCATGCTTTCAATATCTGTAATGAAACTGCCTTCATTTTTAGTATTAAGAGAATATGCTAAAAGGTGCTAGGATTATTGGGGGAAAAGGACCGCAGTGTGGAATTTAAAGCAAATCAGATAAATTGGTGATTTTTAGTAATCACCTTCATAACAATGTAAATTCTACCTTTTCTAAAGCAAGAGAGCAACTTTTGAAATGAACCTGCAATGAGAAAAACAAAACTGAAGAAAGCTCGAAAAGGATTTTTAACGTATTTTCTTCCTTTTTTATATTAAAAATTCTGATTCTATCTGTGAAGGCACTGATAATGTTAAAACAGATTAAATCATATCCAGAGAGATGAGAGAATAAAAATGAACAAACCCGAAGAAAGGAGAACTTTATTCTGTCTATTGAGAACACATTTCCCTTCAGAATGATTTAACTTCAATTTATTTTGGAGTGGTGGGGGAGAAGAGAAATATATATCAGATACCTACCATCTATTTGAAAAAAGGTCAGAGTACTCTAACACACCACTAAAGTCCTTCAGCAGGAAGGGAGAGGGAGAGAAGACTCGATGTGACAATCCTGATCTTCCCAAAGTGGGGGACACAACACACAGTTTTCTATCCAAACCTTTGATTCTTCTTAACAAACAGCCCTACTGAATCATCTCAAAGGTGTATCCAGCCTCATACTGTGTCACAAATAAAAGGACTAAGTATGCTTAGCAAAAAGCTAAGTAGGTAAACTGCATAATGTCACAATTTCAAATTGCTTTAGTTTCAGGACTCCTTAAAAGATTAGTATCTCTTTGGTTTTATTTTCATGTACACCTTTACATGCAGTGCAAGAGCATAGGGTAGCCAACAAGCTTACTGGCAACAGAAAGAAGTGGCAGGCACCCTGTATATTGAGCACTGGAGCGAAAATTAATTTCTCTCGCTAGCAAGATGGGAAAAATATCTACACAATGCCTGGAACTGGACTATGCAGTTTGGATGTTGGGATCATTTTTGAAAAATCAAAGCAGGCAGTGGTAGGTAGAGTCATTACAGAATTCTGGCTGATGGCGCTGTGCGCTTGCTTTAGATGGTACCTTATATTCCAGTTGCTCCAGATGCCTCCCTGCTTCCCTTCTCATCCATATCGCTGTAATGCTGTAGTGGGCCTCCATGGGAGCTGTTAGATTCAGAGCACCACAGCATATCACTCTGACCACACAGTTCCTTGCAAAGCTGTGATACCTTTTCCACCACCATGGCTTTTGTAGCAAATGTACACCAGGGAAATAATGAAAATGGCAGTGCTTTTTCAGACCCTCTCAGAAGTCAGCTTATTGTCCAGGCAAAGCAGGGAGTCACTCAGATGTTGTCTCTTTCCTTTGAAAGAATTAATAATGTCACTTTTATTTACATATACGAATTCTTGCATTTCAAAACTTCGTAAGTCACCAGAATGTGCAAGGTTTTCGTCCCTGATCACAATTAGAACTGTACCAAGAAAAAGATCCCAACATTTTTTTTTTAATTAGTGGGAAAATCTACTTTACAAATACCCCAGCAATACTGAGGATTGCAGCCTGTCACTTATAAATTCCTTTAAATTTTGTAACAGTTTTACTTTTATTGCTTATTATGATGCCATGATATTTAGTAGCTGAAATGGAAAAAAAATAGTGCCAGTATGTAGCTTGTCCACAAGGTCCCTGGAAATATCAGGATGGCCTACTGGTGAATACTGGCCCTGAATATAGAGTTCTGGAGATTGCTACACTGGATTGCCTAATGCCAACAGTAGGGTTTGCACTGAGCTATCATGAAGGAAATTCAGGATGGCAACTTTTAAACATGTCTTGAGTGATTTAGGGGGTCTATGTTCTGTTTTCAAAAATTGCGTACTGAGAGTCAAAGAGCTAACTAATTCTTGCCAAGGTAGGGTGAGAACCTGCCGCTCATCTCTTCTCCTGCATGCCAGTTAATGCACAAAGGGATCCCAGGGTTCCAGGGTTGCTGGAAGCTTGCTTCCCCTTCCTGCAACTTCACATCCACCATGGGATAAGGACACATCTATGATTAGCTGACTCTGTAGCTTTATACTCCAGCTTGCCCTGTAAGATCAACCATGTGTCTATCCACAGGCATGCATTTTGACACTCAGATCTTTTGCATAAGTTCTAAGACCCTGATGATTATTTGCAATCAGCTGTGGTTGGTTAGAAGTTCAGGCATCCTACAAAGCACAGGGGGAGGGCTTCATGCTTGGGAATACATAAAAGGTCACTGTCTTAACTTGCTGCTGGACTCTGCATATGCATCTCCTTGATGGTGATGTGCAGATGGTAGATGCAGCTATTCTCTCTGTTCAGTGCAGTGTTAAAGGAGGCAGTAAGACAACTCCCTCCAGCAGGCACCATTCTGGATCGGGTATCTATCTATCTTATCAGGTATCTATCTATCTATCTATCTATCTATCTATCTATCTATCTATCTATCTATCTATCTATCTATCCTAACAGCCATCTGTGAAACACCCTAAGAATGGTCAATACCACCTTTCAGAGCACCAAACCTCACAGTTTAGAGCATTCTTGGAAGGAAGGAGGCTTAAGTTCAGTTCCTTCACTGGAATTCAGGGTATTTCCTTCCAAATATATCCTTCCCAAAGATCATCCTGATTACTAGGCTCTGAAATTCCCTGAAGGTCAAGGAGAGAATGAAAGTGAAGGCCACCATGTGACAAGGAAGTAATCTGGACAGAGGGCTTCATGATAAAAACCATCCTCCCACTGTTCCCCCACAGGCATGCGAGAAACTGATTCACAGACCCTGATGTGGACCTGGTTCTTAAGTCCATTGAAGAGTTATCCATTAGTAAAATTGACAACAATGACCAAATAAGTGAGTGTCATAAGCAACTCAGTAGCCAGCCGTAGGGCACTTCTGCTCAATACACCATGTATCAACATACTTGCATACTGGGACACTTCCACCAACTTATGTTTCTGACTCTCAAGATATCAAATCAATTTTTGAACATGGGATTTTTAATCTTCACTCACCTTACTTTAAAAAAATGTTGTCAAGGGAGACTGCAATAAATAGTCTGAAACCTCAGTAAGAACTAGATGAAGTTTACAGCACATGGAAGGGAAAGTCAACGGAGAGAATTGCAGCTTTGCTGTAGTCTAAAGAACACACCAATATGGATGTCTCTAAGGTTTCCATTTTCTTAAATGTGAGGATCAACGTCTATAAGCCTCAGTCCGAAAAGGTGTTTTGGGAGGAAATGAAAAGGAGATGCATGGAAAGTCAGGGAGCAGTGTCACATGTGGAAGCAAAGTAGAAGAACTTAGAAATCAAACCACAAAGAACTATCCAAAATCTTAGAAAAAAAAAATTACGTATTTTAAGCACAGATTCAATTCTAGAAAATGAAAGTGATTTATTAAAAGAGAAGGAAGGGGACATTTTTCTCTCTTTATCCCTTACATAACTGAAGAAGCACCATAACAAGGCTAAGACTCCCTGTAGAACTTAAATCAGGGACTGTAAATTGGTGGTGTGACAGCAGTAATACACTTTATTTCACAGATTATCCTGGCACAAGTATCTTGGTAAGGTAATTAATTCACGTGCTGAACACCTGACCCAATTTTTTAGGGGTAATCCACTTGGTAATCTTCTAAATACCTCCAGGCAGAAATTTGTAGCAGGGATTTCAATACCTGTACTTCTTTAGTAGATGGGCCATAAGCTGAAATGTTCTGGCCACACTAATCCTCATTAATAAGAAAGCATTTTATACTGAGACCCACATAGACAGTGTGTGTGTTCCAGGTGAGTGCACTTGAAGCCCATTTTACTAACGTATTTCTTCTTCATTCCTTATAACATTCAGTGCTACAATGCTGGCATTTTTATCTAATTCCATGTTCTTCCCTTATTCTACGTCCTTCTGTATCAAGACTACACACAGTAAGTGGGATTAATCTGCTCTGAATAAGGCATGTAAATATTTGGACATCTGGTTCTGAGCTAGGCCCCCTGCGAATCCTCTATAGAGAGCAGAGAAAAAATGGCATCTCTAAGGGATGATTCATCTCACTGGAAGAGCACCATAAGTTCTGTCTGATGACTCATTCCCTGGAGATGCTTATTTTCCTCTGCTGACTGCAAAGAAAGCCCAGAATGGTCAGCTCAGCATTGGACATCTGACCTAGTTCATGACAGAGGAATGCCACATGGTATCTTAAAAATACTGTAATATTTATGTCAAATGGCCACACAGCTGCAGCATTACACTAGACTTTTGGATCCTTACTGCAGAAGAGCAGAAGTGGGGGTTTTTTGCCACTCTGCAGAATTTAATAGACCACACACACCAATTTTGGACACCTAATATTTTCAAATTCTTTTTCATAAATCAAGTGACATATTGTAACTGATTATATAGGGCTGTGGGGAAACAATAGGAGAGGATGCATGGAAAAACATTCCTCAGATCAATTCAAATACAGGAAAAATCTTGAGCAGGGGAAGCTCATTTCACAGTCTCCATGTTTAGCAGTCTTAGGCATATACACAGGTAAAGCAAAACCATCATCCATCTGTTTGTAGCAACTTTGCAGAGAATTTTAATAAGATGCATTAATGCTAATAATGGCCAACGTTTATGATGTTTATAAAATAACCAATGTGAAGCATCTGGAAAGCTCATAAAATTTGTTCTTCTATAATCTGCAGAGTGTAACACCTTTCCCTGAGCTTGTATTTTTTTGCTGACCTTGTCCTCCTAGGCCTGATCTGTCAGAAACTCTCTTCTTCCAGGCATTGCTGTGACTGTGGTGCTCTGAAACTCACATATTGAAGCCAGACCTACTTCTGTTTTTGTAAGTTCAGCATTCATCACATTACAGGAACAAACCAGATAGCCAAAACTGCAAGTTTCCACCTGAAACTACAGGGATCTCTATTTCCAAGTGACAGATGTTCTACAACAGTTGGTGACAAACGGGCTAATTTGGACTGATTTAACTAAAGTTCAGCCTGCTGACAACAGTTAGGGTTTTTTTTAAATGTAGCTGAAGAAGGCATTTCCCAATGCTAAGGCTGGCTGTTGCACACAAAACTAGAGGCCCTGGTGTGAACTGAGCAGCACAGACATGTGTGTTGCCTGCATCTCTGTTCCTCACACTGACTTTTAGATGCTGAGATGGAAGATGACATTGCCTAGGAAACTACCAAGCGAATTAGCTGGTCTTTACAATTTACTCACTGAACATATGTCCTTAGAAACCAAATGCCTTTGGCCCAGAATCCTTCTTCCTAAGTTCAGGCACGTAAACTCTTAAATTAGAAGGACATGTGCCTTGGAGCGAATTGGTCTTCTGAGCTGCTGAGCTCTCCATTGCATATGCAAGAAACTTCCAGGAGCCTCTCCTAATCCAGGCAAATCCACCCAAGATTCTGCCTTCACCCCTAACTTTAGAAGGATGAACACTGAGGGACCAGAAAAATATTGGAGAAAAGTCCTTAGAGCTTACTTTTTATGTAAATGTTAGATGTGTGATTCATCTGTCCTCTGTCAACTGTCCTCCATCTGGTAAAGTGACCATTTTATTTGTTTGCTTTTAACTTGCATATGAGAGCTGGCTTCAGGCTCCACCCTTTTGAATACCATAAAGCCTCTTGCTTGAGCAGGCATGAATAGACATGCTAAAAACCAGCAACAATTAAATTAGGTTTCTTTTTTTTTTTTCCCCTCATTCTCATCTTTCTTCTTTTTCTTCTTTTTCTTCTCTCTTCTCTCTTTTCTTCTCCTCTTCTTTCCTCCCTTCCCTTTGAAGAACACTTCTAGGTAAGTATCACAATTATTGTTTTATGAGAGAACCTCATTAAGGTAACTTCATTGATTATATTTCTGTACTAAGTAAATAGCTGCCAGCACTAAATATTTAAGGCAGTTTATCTGCCAAATTAATACTGGCATTGTATCAGCCAAACAGTTCCAATGCCAGCAGCAATACAGCAAATTCTTCTACTGTGGGGGTGGCCTATATGTTGTGAATATATCCCTAAAAGTTGCTGAATCCTACTTCCTTCCACCTAAACCCAGGCTAAAAATATAACCTAATTGTCCTCTATTCTATAGTTGGCCTAGTTAACTAGCTGCAACACACAGGCTACACATCACTTCCCTCCACAAAAGCATGATCTTTGCTCAGAGCAGGAAGGCTTCTGTCTGGTCCGTTCCTGAAGCGTTATGTCTATGCAACAGTAGACGTTATGCATAGAGCACATCTTCGTCTATTAATAAAAAAACTACTGAAACTTTGCTCACCTTGAGAAATAAGCTCTTAGGAATGGTCCTTGTTCCTCCAAATTGCCATAGAGTATGGAATAGGATATGAAGTAGAATATGACTGCATTGCAACTACTTACCCCCAAAATAAACAAACAAACTGATAAAATAACCACTACCACCACCACCACCATCACTACAACAACACTGCACAAAAAGGAGTTACTTACATTGAGTAAGGATCCCCGTTAAGGCATTTTTGAAACTCTCCTTGGCTTGCTCCATTTCTTGCTCATGAGCAGCCTTTTCGTTCATGAGCCGGCGGACGTGGCTGTTGGCCGACTGCACCATCGAATAAAACTGGTTTGCAGAGCGACGATTCACCTCACCTCGCTCAATCCAGGTAAGCAGCACTGTGATGGCCTCTGAAAACTTGCTATCATCTAGAACAATCAAAGCACAGGTTTTAAATTGCAGGCATAAATATCCTGCCGAGGACACATTTCCTGCTCCGTGTCACATTAAGATCACCATAAATACTGCTTGCAGTGTATCATTTTGGGCAACTTTTTGGTCCTTTGTTCTATCAGATGTAGGAAGCCAATACTGCCGTGTGAAGCTACATAAATCTTCCTTCAATACTTGTCTTCTGCTTATTTTAATAGCTTTCTCACAACAAGAAGCACCACCCTCCCTTCCCCGTGGCCTGACTCCTTGTTTTCACATCTCCCCTAAGCCGTTCAGTGATATGGAATGACCTTACAGCAGGAGTGTGGAGACCTTTGTGTTACCAGACCCACTGAGGAAATGAAATGTATCCGTGTTAATGTGCTTGGCTGAAAGCTCAGTTTTGGAGCTTGGGCTCAGCCCTACTTTTGTCAACAGATTTCACTAACATCACATTCTTAATTAATGAACAATGACGAGGCTGAACAATTCCTCCTCAAAGAACTGAATAATTACAAGGAAGTGCTTTGAGCAGATGATGTGTCTGTATTTGTTTTGTATTATTTGTCTGTGTTTTGCTTTACTTTTTTCTTTTTCTTTCTTTTTTTTTTTTTTTTTTAAGGATTCCAGACAACTCCAGGAAAACACCTGCATTATAGCTTTTTATTTGCCATTCAGGTAACTGAATATATTTCTCTGCAGAAAGATCACCAAAACCAGTGTCTAAATTTTGTGCACTCCCTCCCCAAGTAATCTTCTTTCCCCTGACAATGCTCTCAGTTTTCTCAGAAAACTCTTAGTGCAGCATCCATTACACTTCTGGCTTCATCAGGATTAAAAGGAAACATTTCTTTTTAAGTCCCATTTAGGCTGAACTGCAAGAAAATGTTATCACAACAGAGTGTCTTCCCATGGAACCATTTTTGTGCAATTTGGTCTCATTTTTTCCCCAGGATTTTATCCTATAAAACATCTGTTTTCCAACAAGCCATTTTAAACATCTCATCTAGTCCTTGTTGGTTAGATTTCTTTCCATATATTTTAGATAGTAGGTATACCTTTCTATAGGCGAAGGCATAAAGTTATGGTGTGGAGAAGTAAAATAGTTAAAAGACATTTACAATGAAAATTGGAAAATATTAAATCCAACCAACTGTGTTATAGGATACAAAAATGTGGGACATAGTTTGTAAGACTTTGCTTTCTATGTACAGAGAATAATAGAATACTAATTCTTAAGTGATGATTTGGCTTCTATTCTGAATCAGTAATCACTCCTCTAAAAGGTAAGGACCCTAAGTACAGAGAGGACTAGTGACATGCTCTGTGCCCACAGCCTGTGAAAAGCAGATTTTACATTGCCTGATCTTTAGCACTGAAATTTTAACGGAGTTACGCTTTCAGCTGCAGCAGTAGGATTTGCCCACCACCGCTGGACAGGCATGTTTACCCAAGGTCCCTGAAAAAAATTTGCAAAATAAGAGAATCATAACACCCACTCTTTGTATAATGATGTACCTGTTGTGACTTTACATTATCATATGATTCATCATCATCATTCATTAAGTAACTGTCTCTGGGAAGGAAGAGTCAGACAAGCATCTTTTCTGTCCATATCGTCCCCTTGGATTAGACTCCACTTCTGATACTTGCTGGATATGTATGTGGCAGGTATGTATTAAGTGGCTCTGATGAGTGAGGTTGGCTAAATACGGGTGTCAGAAAAGCCAACTGTAAGCAAGGCTCATGCAGAGCTTCTTCATTGCAAGAAAACATTAGGATAAGCCTCACCAAAAGGCTTTGGCAAAATCTTCAGCCTGCTGAAATATATGGGAGCTGGATGTCACAGATGCAATCCAGCCAAGAACTCATCCCCAGAACATAATGTTTATTATAATTACACTAGTCAATAAGAATAACCTGTAATGGCTTCTGGCAATGTTAGCATGCAATTTCCAACAGTCTGTACAGTCAGGTCACCCTGTGGATGGCACTAGTCTGTTAAGACCAAGGAAGTGGCTGATTGTGATTAGAGAATAACTAGAGCTGAATGTTCCTCTTTTTTCCTTGTAGACTTCATTACCTATATCATCACACATAATTTATCCCCCAACACTTAAGTAGCGTTTAGAGTAAATTATCCCATTCAGTCTAGGTTAAGACATGAACAGCAAAGTTGGGAGAAACGATACACAGGAGCACCTCTGAAGAGGTACACTGTGACCTGTGAAAAAAACCAGTATGTACAACAGAGCAATAATGTTTCATGGAAATGCATGAGGAAAATCAGCTGCACAGAAGCATTCTCCCTTTTACTTGCTTTAATCTCTCCCCAGTACATGTCTCTGTGTTGTTTTGCTATAGAGTCTATAAGAAATTAAAACACCCCATTCCTTGTTTTGTTTTTATCAGGCGCAGTTGGTGTTTGTAAGGGATGTTCACAAACGTGGCACCCTTCTGCCATGTAGACTCAACCCATTTAAAAGGACATGCAGAAAACCTGTTTTCAACATACTATACTTCCAGGGAGCCGTAGAGGTCTGTGGGCCTGTTACAGTTAATTCATGGTTCTGTACTAGTAGGAAAAAATCCCTTCATTGGTAAACATCAGCATCTTCATTGATTACATAATTAGAAGATACATTAAAAAATGCTAGAGGGTAATATATGCACAACAGGAGTACATTAGTTAATAAAATCTTCTCTCTACAGTTTTAAAATTTCCTTATTTCACCTTCATTTCTAATTTTTATATTACTGAGTTGACTACTTAGTGACTGGCATAAGGTAGCTCACTGTGAATTAATTTTCTCAATCCAGAATGCAGCAACTCTTTCTGAGCAATCAGAGGTTCACTTAGAAAATCAGATTTTTTTATACCAGATTGTTCATTTATTTTTTATTTAGTAGATAAATAGTAGAAGAAATGCAGCAATGGAATCTAATTTAAGCAGAGCATGTACTGCCTTATGATTGCATCCATTCATTAAAAAAATAAAATGAAACTCCTAATTCTGTTCAAGATTATTCCCTTGCAGTAGGATGTACATATACATACAGTGTTTAAAAACATACTCTTAAAATTAATTCCTTTATAGAAGATATGCTTCCATATGTAATTGTTCTCTTAAAATGAGCACATGCCAAACTATTTCTCACACTTAAAGCTTTTTTTCCTCCAAGTTACAGCATGCTTTAAGCAAATAAGGTAGGATTCATCTCCTTTATGTCAACATCTGATTTAGTAACTCCAGGGTCCTGTTACAGTCAATGGAAAGAGATGGACACTTGTCAGACAGTCCTGTTTTAGCTGTCTATTTGAGAGTGAGATGAACTGTGTCCTAGAAGTGCCTGCTTCCTTCAACTGTCTGTAAAGGAAGTCTGGGATGACCTGCTCATATATAGACATCTCCACAACAGACATCTACATTTGGTCAGAGGAATCCTAACCATTACATAAGTGCACGTTACAGAACACCTACCCAGCATTTGTGTACCTGTGTTGGGTTTTCAGTTATACCATAAGCTGTGATGCACACTATGTCGTTTTAATATTACTCTTCAATTGAGGATGGCTTTCTGGGTGCCTGTAGATAGAGATTTCCAGGTGCTGCTAGACTCAATAACAGGCCTCTAGAGATAAGATATTTCAAATTCCTCTTATATCAGCTGAAGGTATTTGGCACTTAAATCCTAGCTCACAACTTAGATGAAATGAAATATAAAGAAAAGAAAAGAAAATGCATCCCTAGAGCTGCTCGAGAAATTGTCATCAGGGATATTTCTATGGAAAAAAAAAGGAATAATTGTTGACAAATGTTTTGTATTTTTCTGCTTGTAATTTGACGACCTCTAAGCAACCCTGACTGGGATTAACTTTTTACTAGAAAGAGCTAAAAAATGGTATACTGAGAAAAAACACTGGAAACAGAGTTATATTATTTACTTTTTTTTCCAGCTTATGGAGTTTCCCTGGTGTAACATAGGGCAGAATTCAGCTCGGAGTAATCTGAAGTGTTTATCTCTCAATGTTACACATTTCCATAAGGTGCTTTCACAACTTGGGTGACAGGGTCTAAGGCCTTAGCCATTAAAAAGGAGATAGACTAATCCATCACTCTGAAGCCAGGCATTCAAACACTCTTACAACTATCATTTTTACATTTATGGATATATTGCAAATATAGCTACCTTAATACTTCTGCATTTCAAGGACGACATTGTATGCTGGACTTCTAGCTGAAACAAGATCAAACACTGGGATACAGTTACTTTTAGCCTTCTTAGTACCTTCCCAGCCCTGGGCTTTCTCAAGTGTTTGAAAAATATCTGAGCTAATTCACACAACAATTGCAAGCTGTCTAAATCACAGCAATCCTTCTATGTTGTCCTATGGGCCATGGTGTTGCCCAGAGTCAGCAGATACTATCTCTTGTCTCTAATCTTGCTCCCCTAATGCAGTGTCCTAGGCAAGCAAGGAGATGCTGAAAAGACAGAGCTGTTCTTCCTTATCCTAATGACTACACGTTGAAAGCTCCTGTGGTGGCTGCACATGTTTTGGGTTGCATTAATGATCACATTTTCTCTGGCCTTTCTGTAAGATGGGAAGGGTCAGGTGTGCGCTTATGCTAAGCTCTGCCCTGACCAGTAGAAATCCAGTTAACAAATACCTCTTGAAAGTATCCTTGTGAGCACAGAGAATTACTGTGCTGCAGTGTACGTGGAGAGAGGACAAGGGTTGTTGGATATGTCCCATCTATTTGCCTCTGATTGACAGCCTGTCCTGTCAGCTGTAGCTGTGCCATAGGAAGACATTGTGTCCCTGACCTCGTCCCCACTTGCTCAGCACTACACCTTTGCTCATGGTTACACTGCTCTCAGGACTGCCTGTAGCTGCTTGGCTGATCATACTCCAGTTCCAGTTTGTCAAACAGGGCCCAGTCCAGTTATTAAAGGAAAGTGGAAGAGGCCAGTTCAGGATGCAAACTTATTCACCCTGCAGCCAGGGCATGATGTATGGCCAAGGTTACTGTTATCTAACTTCTGTTTTAATAATTTATTAGACTCTAACTTAGATTTCTAAACTGCAAAGACTGAATTCAATACAAAAAATAATAAGCCACAGCAGGTGACTGCAGTGGGTGAATCAGGTCATGGAAAAGGTTTACTAACCTCTCTCCTCTCCAGGTTCATCTATTTCCCCTGTGCATCAGGAACAATTTGCACACACCGCTTTTGGTGCCACAATGACAACGTATTTTTCCTTTTGGCTAAAGAGCTTCTGCTGCACAGTGTCTGCCACTGACCTAGAAACACAACTCTTCAGTCTACTCCCCTTGCCTTCTTTTTTCTCTGCTCACATACCTTACATAATTGTGCCATGCAACACGCAAATCAGTCTGGCACTTTAGGGATTAATAACATTTTTAACCGAATGGCATTGCATAATAAGTGAGAATCAAGGAATACAAATTCTTACTGCCAAAGGGTTCTTTTAAAGAATTATTAATATCCACCTCACTATTTCTTAAATAGCCAAAACTATATGCTATAACCAAAAAACTTTTCCAGTTATGTAATAAATCACAAGATGAAACTATATTTGATAAAAAATATGCATATAAAAGATATCTTAAAAGGTACTCTCTCCTCCCTGTATCATCAAAATCTTTCTTCCAAGTTAAATCACACAAGATTCTTCCAGGGGTGGGTGTTTCATGTGAGACACAGAAATCCATTATCTTATCCTGCTGATGCCATTATTTCCAATAAAAAGTAATTATGAGGGTATTGAGTTTCCTCCCTATTTCTCAAAATCACACCGCAAACTTTCAGATCGGTGAGCTGCAATTTCCCAGTTCACAGTAATTAACTTGAGTCATTCTGGAGTGCGGCACATTTAATCAAGAGGGTTTATATTAAAACCTTTAAAATCTGCATTGATATAATACAGGTTATGTGAGGGAGGACACTTTTAATAATACACTTAACACTGAACGTACTTCTTGCAGGATTTCGCAGGGAGGTGCCCAGGGAACTGGGTTACCAGGCTGCCGAGAGCTGAACACACCTTACACTCCTCCGCCAGCAGACGAAAGTGCCCTCGCACTGTGCCTGCTCACCAGTGCCTGTGCAAGGCTCTCAGAGCCAGATGTATTGTGTCACAGCAGATGTCAGCAGCATATGGAAGAAGGAAGGAGAAAATGATGATCTAAAAACGAGAACGGTGAGTGAACAGATTTGACGCTGAAGCGTCGAAACATGCCTGTTGTAGGGCTCTGTCCTGATACCCGACTAATAAAAAAAGATTGTGCTAAAAAAAGTCTGGAGTCTTTCAGCAGCAATTAAACCTAGCATTCATTGGATTTGTTCAGTGGATCTCATTTCTGCCTCCCCTCCTGACGTAGCCCTGCACTGAATTCAATCCTTTCTGCATGACACTTGCCTCTCTGGATAACTGCACAGCTTCTGCAGCGCTCCACAAGTCTAGCTCTCAAGTGCAGAGTGATACTGCAAGCAGCATGGTTTTCTTCTCAGTGAAATATCCTATTTCCCAAGCAATTAAATGCTGTTTATATTTCAAATGATGTGCAAGGGTTGAGATTGTCAGGCTTGATGTTACCTGAGTCTTGCACAAGATGCATCCCCGGTTAGTTCATTCTAGTATAACTGCCATCTATTTATTTAAATTTCCAATCTGTTCTCTCTTCAGGGGATAATACAGTGCTTGGCAAAGAAGCAGCTTCTCAATTTTTCAAATTATATTTTTTAAAATGGAAAACCATATGAATAACTTTCCTGTGCTTATAAAGAAACACTATATTTAAAGGGGGGGTAAATTCCAGGGTATTGTATATAACTTGCAGATATTTATGTCTCCTTTGCTCAAAATATTTAAAAAAGAGATATTCAGATATAAAGAGATGTCTTTCTTAGATGGTGGAACTATTTACTTACAGCAAATAAGACAGATGTAGTATTTTAAAGGGGCTTATTTGCAAGAAGTGATTTCTGAAGTTGATACCATTAGGTACAGATACGCTTGAATTAAGAGAACAATAATGTTCAAAATTCTGCTTTGAAACGCAAATGTCATAAATGCACAGCTTAAAATGTTTTGTTCCAATGCACCTGACAGAGCAGCATTCCACTTAAGGATAAAAGGTTCAGCCTATCTCCAGTTGTGTGATGTTTTGGGTACCACATTACTCAACTGTTTATAAAGCACCCAGGAAAACAGATGTCAGAGTATGCAAATTTGATCCTAAATATCTACTGACACATCTCACTGTGCAGTAATAATGCATCTGATTTAATACTGAGGAATTAAAATCTCAAAGACACACACTAAACAAGATGATGCAATGAACCAGAAGACAAGAAGGTCACATTTTTGTAATGTAACAGCAGAAGACAAAATATTCTGCTAGCTTTGTCAGAACAAAAACTCAGGCTTTATTCTCAAGCACTATTTAAGGAGGCAATTCACATTTACACTTCTCTGGAAAAGCCTTTGGTTTCCCAGAATTCACATATATGAATTCTTTGAGATAGTTCCTCAAGGAAACACGGATTTTTACCTAAGGCAAGAGGATGTCAGAAAGGAGGCCAGGAGTTTCTATAACCTGAGTTATGCTTAGCTGTTATCTTATTCCATGGCAATCGGACAATGGTTCAATGAAACTACTTGCAATGTCATGATAAAACTTTGGAATATTTGGATCAAAAAATAGATTTGAAGAGTACCTTTTGAAAAACTGAAATTTTACTTTACCATTTTAAACAAATAGCACCTATTTTTTACTTTTCGTTTTCCCTTAGAGTCTACTTTAGTGGTTTGGAAGCTCAAAAAAAAACCCCCAAACAAATAAAAACTTGTCTGCAGAATTAAATAGTGTTTGTTGGGTTTTTTTTTCCTAACCAGCTTGCAAACCTAAAATGTGTGGTACAAACCTAAAACCAAAATCATAGCCCTGCCATGAGAAGGAACTCATGTTATTCCTCATGTTACCCATCTAGTTTGAACTCTGGAGCTCATTTCATTCTGATAATCCAGGCCTGGATCTCTATGTGTTGGTCTCATGAAGAGTGAAACTCTCTCATGGAAGTGCATGGGAGTGCAAGAAACAAATTTACATCAAATATTTTGTGACAAGTCATCTTTCCAACGCAGAAAATATCCTCTTTTATGAACTATCACCTCCTTGGCTTGTCCTTTTGGCTCTGACTGTGACCAGCAGCGAACATCACTAGCAAATTATCAATGCAGAGCAGCTCAAGAAAAGTTTAATCAATGAAAATTAGTAGTTTAGGTTTATATTTTAGAGCTACAGGCTCAAATCCATGAGACCTACAACCAATATACTGGCAGTATATCACTGCCACATAGTGAAAAGTGACAATAACAAAGCACAATAGGTGGATAGGGACAGGAACAACATCACAGGAACTTAGAGAAAAGTGAAGACACTCTTGGTTAACAACATGAAAGGCACAGAAAAAAATGTCAGAACTGCCAACAAGAAAAAAGTTATTAATGATTTTACTTGCAAGACCCTGAAGACCTTAAAAAAGGGAAAAGGAGAAAAGGAGAAAAGGAGAAAAGGGAAAGGGAAAGGGAAAGGGAAAGGGAAAGGGAAAGGGAAAGGGAAAGGGAAAGGGAAAGGGAAAGGGA
>WTSP01002826.1:53284-65984 GCA_025331215.1 Actenoides lindsayi
TCTTTTCTTTTCTTTTCTTTTCTTTTCTTTTCTTTTCTTTTCTTTTCTTTTCTTTTCTTTTCTTTTCTTTTCTTTTTAATATGTAGTTGATGGTGATTTGAGACACCACTTCTTTCTAGCTGTCTGAGCTTTCTATGGACACTTACAGGACCTTAAATTTATGGCCTTACTGACAAACAGAAGGTGGTTGGAGTGGGAGCTCAAACAAGGTATCCCTAATCATTAGCTGCCTTCCAGGCACCATTTTGGAGGGTCCCACTGGGTCCCTTCAAGGTCACCCCACACAAGCTGTGTGGCTGTAAGCCAGTCTGTGCCAGCTCGTCTCGGCCAAGGAGAAGTCCCTAGCTCTTGTTTATTCAAGAATACATTGCATGTGGGGTTAAAGTGTTACACTACACTTGTGGGGCAAAACAACGCTTGTGGGTCTCCCCAGGACCCAGAAAGAGGGACGAGTGAGCCTGTGGAAACAAATACATGCAGGGGATGGGATCCAGATCAGAAAGGTGAAGAAGGGCTCAATTAGGAAGCCAGTCCTTATAGGAAGGAGCCTGTAACCTTAAGAGGGCACTGACAGCCAGTGAAGCCTGATATGTTGTCAAGGGTTAGGGCTGGGCTGGCCGGTAGACAATAAAGAGATTCAGAAGAATCATCAATAAAAGCAGAATTGTTTTTTGTCTTTTTTATTCTCTCTCTCCTTTTTTTTTTTTTCCTTTTTCCCTATGAGTTAGAGGCTTTTTTATGTCTGTTCCTTTGTTGGAAAATAAAAGAGATTGTGAAATTTTACACTCAAATTTCTATGACACCCCTTCTCCTGGAAGGCAACAGACGTAGCCTACAGATGGGACTCAGAATCTAACCCATGCAGTAGCTGAATACACACATACAAGCATAAAGGCAGACTTTACTCAGACTGCACTGCAAATCTATAAAAATATGCCAATGAAATTGCCAGCCTATCAGAGAAACTGGAACTGGAAAACAGCAGCATTTCTGGCCTAGTGCCCTCCTCTCTTCCCACAACCTGTGAGCAAAACTATACAAACCTGTGTAAATCGAAAATAAGATTGTTCTGTAGTGAATTTTCAGGATCTGTTGCATTGTTGCGGGATGGCAGCAAATTGCTCCCGGGTAATCAACATACAAAACCATGCACACATTTTGGCAGACACACAGACACATAGAATTGCCCCTTGCCACTCCAAGCTACAGCCACTGAGCTCAAGAAAGACTTGCTGAGATAAAAGCTAAGAAAAAAAGCAAACATTAGCATCACAAAACACAAATGAAAAGCAAGGAAGATCCATTAAAGAATGTGAAGTACCAGAAAGGTAAATGGCTTTATCAACCATGAACTCCTCTGCAAAGCGAATGTGACAAAAATTCTTCTTGCTTTTCCGAATTGCTGTTATATCTCCACACTGCTCAAAGACTTCCTGAATAATTTCCTCTGTTGCGTTTTCTGGTAATCCTCCAACAAACACTGTTTTACACCCAGGAGGTCTCTCTCTTGTTGAAGGTGGTGGAAGATCTAAGTCAAAACAGAAATCACATTGGAATACAAAATTTGTCTTTTGATCCATTTGCTCTTTTCATTCCCCTAATAGGTTCTGGGCAGCAACAGTTACTTCACATAGCATGAAGGTGGGAGAGAGAAGCAAAATAGTTGGATATTGCAGAGATTGTCCAAAATTGATTACTTGAATCTAAACCTCTTCATGTTTGAGGTGGTGTTTCAGAGATTAATTCCTTTTACTGTGGGTTGCTGTCCAAGACAGACAGTAAGGTCTAAAAGGATCTTTCTTTTCCCTGCACAGTCACACAGGAAATACAAAATATTCTGTTCCAAAGTAGGGGAGTTTCTGCAACTGATTCGACCCTGAGCACAGATCTCAAGCACTAGTGCAGTACATTCAAAGCCTGAGCTTCACCATCTCTGGCTCATACGCATCACTTGCCACACTCATCAAGTGTGTGGGCCCTCTGCAAGCAAGTCCATGCTGCATACACCCTGGACACTTGGGCTGGACACCTTTCCCTGGTCTTAGCATATTTTCATTTCTGTTTCAAAGTACAGGAGCACAGCAAAGAGAAAAACAAAGTGGGAAACACAGTGAAGTGACAGCATGATGAAAATGCTCTTCTGGTTATCTGTTTTGTCTTCCTGCCAGATAATGGAGTGAACGCCAGCACGCAGGAAGGATAACCTCACTGTTTACAAGTGCTCATGAGGTGGAGTGGCTAGAAATGTTATTTTTATGTATATATATATATATATATAGAATATATACACACTTAAATCACAAAGCTATTAAATTTTTGAAGGCTGTATAAAAACTATATTCCATCATACCACTTCACCTTGTTTATATGTAGATTACTAGAGCATTCCTCCGCAAGTAACACTCTAAGAAGGAATCTGATTTATATGGCTTAGTTTTTTGGTCGTTTAACACAGTAAATGGGGTTACAACCTTAAAATATACACATACATACATATTCACACACACAGCCAGTTTGATTAAACCATGACATGGGCACACTGCAAATCCAGAGCGTCAGACTATTTGCTTAATTTTCTCTTTTGTTTTCAGAGTGATAGTGAAAGCTGCTGGTGTGATGGCTTTGAAACTAAACTCCTGGGGCTAACATACACAGAATCAGGCTTTGTGCCTGAAGTGGTGGCTAAGTGGAAAGTTTTCCATTTGCACGTTGTCCCAGAAAGAGCAGAAGGAAGGCTGGTCCCTGCTCTCAAAGAGGGGAAGGAACTCATCTGCTGTGCTGCCCCCTCCCAAAATGGCAAGAGAGAATCTGGAATCCCCCTTTCCCTCCACCTCCCCAGGGAAGAACTGGAGCTAGTCAGCATTTGGGTGCAAGAAGCTGTGTGACATGAGCCCAGTTGGTCCCATCTAACTGTGGGCACCTGAAGGGGAGCATGGAGATGATCAGTACTGTATAATCAGTTAATTTTGTGACACTCTGCTCTGCAGGAAAGACAGATTTCTACTATGAGAAGTATAGATCTTCATGCTCTGTTGGTGTTGTTTAAGTAATTAATTTTCTTTTTTGTAGGCACTATGTAAGGTTTTTTACATGACCTTATAGAACTTAATAAGTATGCTCTGATACCATACCACACTTTACACACAGAGTAGACCTTAGAAGGAAACACCATATTTGCCTACACTCTATATAAAAACCATAGTTTTTATTAGATAAAAAATAATTCATGCAATATATTTAGGAAAATATCATTCTTTCATCAGATCCACTTACTTGGGTTTGGAGGGAAGAGTGTGCAGCTTTTGCAGTGAATTATTTCTTTGACTACAGGCACATCTGTTGGTGGTGGTGGTGGCACTAAACCCATGCCTGGTATCATTGGGTTAATCGGAGTGATTCCCGTCATCATGCTAAGGCTTGGATCAAAGCCTGGTACACAGATTGAATCTGTAAATATATAACATAAAATCATGGCTTATGAATCTTGAAACTACTTGTTGCTATTTTCTTGCAGAGACAGTTTTGCTTTAGGCCTTTTTTTTTTCTCCCCGCAAGCATCACTTTTGAAAAAAGGAAAAGGAAAAATGAAAAAGGGAAAAGGCAGAGCAACAAGGAGGAGAGAGGGAGAGGGAGGTGCATTTTCAGTGTAAAAAACCCCACTATGCATAAAGAAAGCAATGTTACATAATTTAAAATATTAATATGATTGAGTAAAACACAGTGCACTGAAGTGTAAAACCACGCACCGTGAATATCTGTTATTATCTGGAATGCAGTTTTCTGTTTCATAATGCTACTGTGGTGTTTACACTGCCTTCTGACCAGAGCATACAAAGGATATAATTTAACATCAATATGCCCTCTCCATCTAATTGTTAGACAGATTTATCACAACATAGCCTTCTCACATAAGTGACCTTGATTTACGAATGTATGGAGAAAGATCCATTTCTGGCTGTTTTACAGAGGCATAATTAGCCAAGACTCCTGACCATTTTACTCTGGAATATAAAGTTCCAGCTGCATAAAATGGGGTCTTTTTGAACCCTGGAATTATTTCTTTCTTGTCTTTTTATTTAATTGGATTAGTAGATTCTCTTCAAACCATGTATTATTAAAATATATCACAGTCTCATAAAGTAAAATGCGTATTTGGCAAACGTTACTTTTTCTCCTTCCTGATTTCCTTTCCAAGACTTCCATACATATTATTTAAAGCTGAAAGATTTACTGGGGAGCACCAGTGCTATAACACCAAGATTTGTAATAAGCAGATGTTTCAGATGAACTGAGAGCCAGCTTCTGAAATTTGCTTTCGTTAAAAAGGAGGCTTTGGGTTTCTTGAGGCATAATGAATAAAATATTTTCAGAGACCGATCTCTTTGTTGGCATAACACTGCTGCTATTTGGCATCATCAATTATTTAAAAGAAGACAGTTACTTTGGTGTTCTACAGGTTTTCTGCTGAGTTCTCTGGCTAGCAACTGGAAATGTAATGATACATGTAAACATGGGATTTGGTAGCTTGGAAGCTTGTTTATTTTGAGGAAGCAAAGAGCAAAACAAGTACTTCTCTAGGATTTTTTATCTCTCTCTCTCTATATATATATATTTATTTTTTTTTTAATTTGAGCTACATTTGCTACAAGGCAGCATGATCAAGGGAATGTGACCAGAAAGGTCTGTTTCTTCATCCTAAATCTGCTGCTGAGATGCTTTGTGACCCTGTCTGCTGATCTTTCTCTGTCCTAACTTCTGCATTTACAAAACAGGTACAAGAATACTTACTAGTGAGAATCAGCTCACATTTTTATAGCATTTTGCAGGTGTAAAGCACTCTCTGTTGTGGCTGAACATTAGCATTATTACTCCTGTGAAACATCCATAATCATCTTCTCTGGGAATGACAACTGAGGATTGAGAATCTCTGTTCCAGTGGAGCTTGTATGTACCTTGGTCACACTCTCCCTGCTCTCCACGCACTGACTGTGAGCCTTTGACACTTTCAGGCAGTTCTGTACAACAAGTGTAGCAAGCACACAGCAAGCCAGGGTCTGCTTTAGGCTTACTGAAGTCTAGTATTAATGAAAACTCATGATATTACATTATTTTTTTTTTTTTTAATAAGTGGGCTCATGAAAAAGGTTTTGCTCTTGGTGTGATGCTTTTTTTTCAATATTGATGTATGTGCATTGCTTTTCAGATTAAGCTTTGAAACTCAGAGCCTGTCATTTATTCCATGGGATGCAATAGTGGTCATATTAAATATTCATGGTTAGTGAATGCTGGGAGATAAAGTTAGAGGTGAAAGGGCAACGTAAAATTCAAAGAAGTCCTTAGGCTATGCTAATTTGCTTGATCTCATTTTTAAAAGTCAGACTTCTGACAATCCCAGCAGGCCATCCTGTGCAGCACTTTGCTGCTGCAAGTGGAAGTCCATCATTACTGCTCACTGCTAGAGCGGCCCACACAGCTCCATGGAATGCAAAGTGGAGCACCACAATAGCACTCAATGCTCGGTGCCATACTGGTCCTCCCCTAGGATCAGGGAAAACTGGCACTGGGTCAGAGAAATCTTTTCAGGTGCTCAGGGAAGCATCTTGCCCATTCATATGGACAAATGTTGGATCAACCACAGTCCTAGACAGATATGAAATTTCATATTAAATCCAGTATCCATAGTAGACCCACAGCATTCTGGGGCAAGGATGGAGCAGGTGAAAGTGTGCAAGAAGGTGGACAGAAGGCCATGTTCTCCTGCTCCTGTATGCATCTTTCAGGCACCATGTGACAGCCAAAGAAAAACATCGTCATCTGGCAACTGCTACCGAAAGTTGTATTTAACAATTGCTGCTGAGTTTAAGGCAACTACTAGATATATTTCAGCTTCTCTACAGGTGTAGTGAACTGAAACAACAGCAAATTCTGCCTAAATCACATACACATGCTCTTACCCAAAGCATAGATGGCAGGTTTCAATAAAGTACAGTTTTCTGAATATTCCTTTGGCAGTGGTGCAGATAAAGAGAAAAAAAAACAATCCAAGAGAGATGGCAACAAGCAAACTGATGTGCACAAACACTGCACACATGGCCTTGAAAGGGAGCTGGGATGAAGAGCTTTTAGGTTGCATGCCAACCAAAGCAGGTTTGTGATTTAAGTGGAAGAAAATTATTTGCCACTAATTCCTGCCACATCGAAGGAAATGTGACTTTGTAAGTAACTTTGCCTGTGCTAAATAAGTACATGGCTTTGTCATCAGTTTCTTTCACAACGGGAATCAATCTACTAGAGCACAAGCAGAGTGCTGGGGGCCAACATTCATGAAATGTCCTTCCAGGTGTGCTAGGACTCTGTGCCTCCAGAAGGTGACTGTGCTGAGGTATATTGAAGAGTAATCAGTCAATAATTCTCGAAATCTAATTCCATATCTAGGAGGCACTAATCCAAAGCCTACTAAGGTCAATAGCAAGATGACTGAAGGCATGAACAGCTTTTAAGCAGGACCAGGTTTACTTTCTCTGTCCTCTTGAGTAAGTTCCTTCAGTTTCCCAACGTGTTACATTCAGAATTAAATGCCTTCATACATCACATGAGCACTGGGAGGATGCACAGGCACCATTTGTACAGCATACTGGAAATGAAAATCGTTGTCTGAATGCTAAAAACTATTATTATGCATTTCAGTGGTCAAAAATTCAGTTCGCCTTCTGAACAGTGAAAATCTTGTTCAGACCCTTGAAGAAACTGTGCTTGCATCTACTGAGAAACCGATGCATGCCATCTGCATATTGCTGACAAACCATGAAAAGATCCTATGGCTGCGATGTCCAAAGCAAATACTGGTCTGGACCCTGAGGTGTAGAGAAAAAGGAACTGATAAAGTCACTGGAAAGGAAAGTCAATAAATTTGCCACATCTGTGATAGGATCCAGAAAAATCCCAAGTTTAACTGTATTAATGCTACCAAGTGGTACAATAATAGAAGTTGGATATATAGCTCTTGTCTAGGAACAGGGGACGATCATCCATCAGCACCACCACTGCAGTCTGCTCCACATCCTGGCATAATGCCTATTTGGAGCAGGACCATGACACCAGAATTAGAGCTGGAGACAACCCTTGTTGAACTTACTGCTAAGTTTATTGGTCTTCAGAACCAAAGATACTGAGAGAGTTATGCAGGATTACAAAAAAGTGAATCAACCCTGTCCATGTATGTTCTTTTAACAGGTTCATCTGGATATATGATTATTAAGATATTGTAGACATTAATATCCTACACTAAACACAGAGATTCATTAAATTCATAGGCTATACATCTGAAGAGCTGAACAGTATTTTATGTTTTCAATGATCACAGAATTATTTTTAAAGGGATCTATAGATATATTTATGCACCTAAGCAAGGGTTTGTGATCTCTTGCAATTATAAAAAACAACTTGTCAGAAGAGAGAGAGTTTACATTTGAAAAACATTAACAAATAATTACTACATGAAATCATTAAAAGTAATCACAGATGATAAAGAACTTTAAGAATGGAAAAGCACATGTTGATCAAGTTTGAGTCCCCGTGGATACTGTACATAAGGCTTGAATATTCTCACCTTTATACAAGAAAGTAAAAGCATTGAACATCAATATTTTCAAGACCGCATTCTACCTAAATTTTGCAAAACGAGTTAATTGCTGTTTCATCTAGTAAGAAACTGGCATGGTGGAGAACAATGAAACCATCTGAAGAACAAGTATCTGGAATTCAGAGTCAGAGAGGCAAGAAGAAAAATTTTCTTGAACACTTATAGTAGTTTTTGAAGTTCCTTTTTCTTTCAGATAGAATATAGGTAGAACAAAATGTTTCTATTATGAAATCTTTGGGTCTTGAAAAAAAAGGAGTAACGGTAAAACAACTTTAAGGATAACTAAATTCTAACACAGAATGCAGTGTAAAACAATTGCTTTTATTAGACTCCATTTTGGGAGCACAGGAGCAACTTCATAATCCATAAAAATAGCCACATAATCTTGGAGAAGCATCCTCCTTTCCTTCTTCGACAATGGTTGCTGTCTGAATTACCTCCTCTTTTTGCCACATTATTTCTCTGCCCAGATAACACAGATGCATAATTCCTGCCAACTGTGCTTTTGAGAACTGCATTCCATCACCACTACTGTTACCACCACATTTCCACCAGCTCTTACCACAGGTTATATATCTGCTCAATATTACTTTTTAAGGGTATAATCCCCTATATGATTCTGAGTATTAGCCCTTGGATGTGTCATTCGTTTTGCCTGCAACTGCCAATTGCTCTGGTGTTTTATGACAGCTGCCAAGTTCTGTTTCTGCTGGATGCATAAGAACACCCATGTGTGTGAACATAGACTTGTTTGTGTGCCCCTACTCCCTTGCATGGAAGGTTTTCAACATGGACATTGCAGCCATGTGGCTCAGACCTGCTGGCTGAACATGCAGAGAGACAGTGACTGGTAAAAACAATGATCTGAGTGCAAAATAACTACTCAAAATAAAAAGCATTGAAAAGGTCCCCACAGGCTGAGATGATAATTTTACACCTAAGAAAAAAAGTCTAATTTTTGTTATGGTTGATGGATAAAAAAAAAATATCTGGTTCCAGGGATGGAGTTGTTTGCCAACATGCACTGCAAGGATTAGGGTAGTCCAGGCAGCAGCTGATAATGGATATAGTAAGATGCTTGTTAAACTTTGGTTTCTGTGGAGAAAAAAGAAAAACTTCTGGAGACTAGAGATTTGATTGTGTACTTCAAAAACACCATTGCTGAGTATTTTTAGACTGAACACAGAGTTGATTTCTAAAAGTTGAGTTTTAAGTTTTCCTGAAAAAAGGGCAAATCTAATACAGCATCTGTCTCCCTTATAACAAATATATATGTATATGTATTACTTGGCAGCAGCAAAGAAAGAGTAGCTTTTTTTTTCTCTCTGAAATGAAGAAAGTGCCTTAATAGAAAGAAAAATAATGTTTGTTATTCTAAAAACTCCTTCTATTTTTATCTAAAATTCTCCCTCAATACTCTATGGTTTGCTAGTGCTTTTATCCTCACATCAGTATCTTTTTTTCTGTATCGGCCGTTAGGAATGAATATTCAGCTGCAAGCTAGAGATTAAGGCCGGATCACTGATTTCCCTGGTCATTCAAATCTTAGCATCTTCTGGATGCTGTTGGTAGTAGTGACTCATTCGGTGATTATTACAGGGCTTCTCTCAACGTGAAAAGCCTTCTTCACTGGAAAAAGAAGACAAAAGTGCTAGTGGCAGTAGGGCACTGTATCATTGATGTCCCAAGGAGACGTGCCAATTTAATTTGGTGTTGAACCAGCTGAAGGACCCCAGTTGTGGAGCACTGATATCAGCCCCAAAGAGCCAGATCTTGGAATGCAGCAGTGTGGCAGCCACCAGCATCTTTCAGTACATTTTCTTATCTGGTTTAGGCATCATTAAACTTCTAAACTTCTTGATTTCTAAAATAGATGCTGCATTGTCTGGTAAACTTCCAGACACATTCCAATAAACAAAGGCACATGGAAAAATGTCTGACAGCTCTTCCATTTGACCAGCATAACCACTATTATCCTGCCCCAGAGCAATGACCATCTCACTGTGGCCAGTAGCAGATGTCCAGGGCATCAGAATAAGAAAGAGGCAGGTGAAGAGCAAACTATTTTTAGCTCATATACATTAATGCCACTGGTAGAGATCATAACTGAACAATCCCTTCTAGCTGGCACCTATTCCACATGACTTGATTTATGCCTTTGCACTAAATCCTAATGTGCACCTATTTATATTATGAATATGTTGGAACCTGTTTATACCTCTGGCCTTCACAGTGTGCTGGTATTAGGGTAGTAACAGGTTGGGGAAACATGTTCCCTTTGCTTTGGTAAAACGAGGTATTTGGCTGTTCCAGGCCCACCTTCTAGTTCTTTCACCTTGAGAAATCATGAATAGCTGTTCCTTATTCGCTTTATCCACAAGATTAAAGATCTTATTTCTGCTTTTATATTTTTGCCATCTGTTTGGCATGTGGTCTTTGTCTCTGCAGAGCTGCTACAAAGGAGAACGGATATGGAACCTCTGACTGTGGGCCCTTTTAAAATCCTGAGAAGGTAACTGCATGGGCAGAGATGTCTTTGTAGGTGCTCATCTAATTCTGAATTTTTTAAGAACTAAATACAAAAGACACAGGCAGATGCCCTTAAATAAGTGCTGCACAAACCCAGTCAATGAAGCACCATGTGGGCATAGGACTTTGGCAGAAACAGGAGTAAGGCATGTAGAATTAACGTGTACGTGTGTGCGTGCATGTGTATGTATGTGTGTGCACATGTGCATGTGTATATTTGGAGAAGTGGAAAGGAGGGAGATGAGGAAGAATGAAGGAGGGGCAGGAAATCACATCCTTCCAGTTTTCTCAGTTGGCGTGGGGATCCATTTTAACACCATTCAGCAAGAGCTATATTCTGTGAAGTAAAGCCTGGACTGTAGCAAAATCAAGTCTCTAAGGAAACTTTGACAAAAATGGAGGGTGAGGGAGAATCCAGATGAAAGTTTCTCATTAATAATCAACCAAGTAATAATTTATATGAACTATACAGTGTCTGCCAGACCCACTCCATAAACATAGCCCTTGTAGGATCATCAAAACACTTGCCACTTGAAAATTACTTCTGAGACATATATCACTGACAGAACTTTAGGGTTGCATTATTGTACTTTTGCTGTTTTGAAGGAAGCTCTGTGTCTGCACAGAGGAATAGTTTACAGCAGATGATTCCAAAACTTTAGATGCTGTTCCTCAGAGCTGACTATGCTGTAGCTGAAAACACTAAAAGCAAATCTGGCCTCTTTTTGATCCCTTCCCACAATATCACACGACAAACACTTTATTTAGAGCAATATACATGACAAAGACTAAATTAAAGGAAACTATCTTCTCTTTTTACAAGCAAATCATGGGGTGAATCACTCCTGGTTCATCTTTTATTCCTGCAGCACTTGGCACAACAGGACCTCAATCTTGTTTAGAGCTTCTAATGCAATGCAAATAATAGGAGAGAATAGCAAATAATAATGATACAACAGAGTGTTACTGCTGTAGATGCCACTCTCTTCCTAAAATGTAACTTCAATACTGTTGTGTGAAGAACTCTAGTGTCACTGTATTGCTATTTCTATTACTCTTCTGCTTATGGATGTCCATCAGTGACATTTTGACCTCAAAGGGCTCTTGGACACCACCTGCCCATGGTGAATCCATTTAGTTGCCCCTTAGAACAGCTCTGTAAAGAAGTATCTGACAGGCAAGCCTGAGAATGAGCTCAAAAATTCAGGACTTGGTGTTGAGGGAGTCTGATGACAGTTTGTCAGTTTTTCACGGCTGACAGCTGCATGTGTAAGAAACTAAAGTCAGAAAAAATGAACTAATCTTAGTCTCCATCCACAATCAGCTGCTCTTCCATGTGTAAAACCCCACTGCTGTTGCAGTGGAAATTTGTGGAGGTGAAACGGAAGGGGGAAAAAGCATAAAAATAGGAAAGAAGGAAGAAAGTAGAGAAAAAAAAAATCAAAATAAATGCAGGGAAGGAGACGAAGGAGAGGGAAAGAGACAGACAACAGTATTGTCTGGAACTTCTGTGTCACAGTTCTGTGCTCTATTCACACGTTGTTTTTACCAGTGTCAGAATTTTGAAGGATTCATGAGTTTATAGCACCTCACAATATCCCAAGTGCTTATCTTCCCAAAGTCCCCACTACTTAAGAATCACTCCATGCAGCAGGAACACCAGGGTTCTTCCATCTCCTCATCAATAAATCACTTCCTCATATGGGGTCAGTCACAAGTCCGTTGTGATGAAAATAATAGGATTGCAAATTCTGCACACTGCCACCTGATCCCGAGTTAATAACTCCAAAGCCAGTTTTTTCTTAATATGGGACTGGCCAATATACAAGATGCAATGTAATATTTTGCATATATATTGTAAAATGTGCGCAGCTGTTATTTGCTGACTTTCAAAATTCTCTGTGCACTCACTGTATGCTGCTTGGGATAACCCTCTCCAGTTTTGCATTTCATTCCATTCCTCCAGTTTTGGACTCATCACAGTGGGTTATTCAGTAAGACTAGCCGTAGCCAGACGAAGCAACCTCTCTAAGCTCTCTCCATTGGAAGCTGTTCAACCTTTTTGCCTAATGGACCTCTTCCTAAAGTAAAACTTAACCATGTTCCTTGAAAACGAGATCACTTTTCACCTGAAAGCTCTAGAAGATGAGAAAGGAAATAAATAAAATATGACTATACAGCCTAGGAACTGTTACTGGATTTTTCTTTGCTTGCTATCTAGGAAAGTGCTACAATCCAGAAATCTGAGAGGCATTTGTATAGACACAAAAAGAAGAAAAAAAAAAAAAAAAAAAAGGTTATTGGAATATATAAGTACCTAAGTAGATATAAATGAATAATGAAGAGAAGCTGGAGACATAGGAAAAATTTAAATTCCCAATCTAGTCTAATACGGAGATATAACCCTTGTAATAGATGAAAGCCTCCAATGTATAAAAGATGGTAAAATACTATCTTCTGGATATTAATGTGACCTCAGAAGTAATGGGGGGGGGGGGGGGGGGGGGGAGCATGTCGACTAGTAGATTG
>WTSP01002826.1:71170-81534 GCA_025331215.1 Actenoides lindsayi
AATAAAATAAAATAAAATAAAATAAAATAAAATAATCAAGAGGCATTTTAGAGGAACCAAATATAGGGAAGGCAGATGGGCACAAGGGTGTCAGTGCTAACAAATCCCAGTTGAGGCTCTTTGCAGAGGATGGGCTGAATGGCTCACGCAGTAAAGATCTGGCAGTGTGGCACTGCATCAAAGGGCCCAGGGAAGCCAATTAAAGGTTAGCCTGGATAAGGGAAAAAAGTATGGAAAAACACTGCAAGCCTCTTAGAAAAGACAGACTCTCAACTGACATACCATGTTCTGATTTAGTCACTCCATCCTCTCCAAGCAATATGAAAGCACAGCAAAAATAGGACAATGAGCATCATCAGGAACTTTATAAAGCTGCTCATAGGAACGACCACTAAAAAAGCCTTGGATTGCTCACTGGAGAGGAGAGGCAGTTATATAGAAGCATTTCAAAGCTCATAAATTTTACAGAGGGTGTAAGTGGACAGGTCCTGTGGACTCTGCTCCACGATACAAAACTAGGAAGCATTTAGTGAAATAAAGAGGTTGTAAATGAAGAACAGGTAGGTGCAAACATTTGCACCAAGCATTTACTCCCATGGAACTCCATGTTATGTAAAACTTAACTGAAGGAAGCTCTTACCAGATTTAAAATACAAATACAGAAAGAAATACAGACAGAAACACACACAGAAATACATCATAGACCTTAGACAACAAAAGTGTTCAAAATGATAAAACGGGAGGCAGGGCTGCTGAGGTCATCTATTATTAAAATTGTCTGACACTTCCTATTACAACGCCCTGTTGTCAGTTGCTTTTAGCTTTGCCAATCATTAGCAGTTTTGAGTGAAATTTTACACATCAAATATCTGCCTGAGGTTGAAATACTCTGGAAAATTCGACTGCTGCACAAATGGAGCCAGAGAGAAGTACTTGCTTTTTTTAATTTCGTGTTAAAAAATCTGGTGTTCTGTCTTGGCAGTTGTAGCCTGTCCAGACTTTGGAGGGAGGATGTAATATCTCAGAGGTGAAAAGCCTTCACATTGTAGTGGCAATATTATTTGTCATTCTCTTTGAACTCTACCTGAAAAATCAGGCAAATTATGCGTTAGAATAAAATTATATTCACCCATACTCTGAAAAATAGATCTATTTTTGTCTCTAATAGTTGAAATCATGAAGGATTACATCTTCCATGAATGTGCTGGATTACATTTGCACCTCTGCTTGGCAACCAAGGAAAGAGTTAAAGCAGAAAGATCACAGCTATTGTCAAGGTCTGAAATGATTTGTTCCAGCTTTTTAAAACTTGAAACCTAAAGTTGCTTTTTACTTCTGTCCTCTTTTTGCCTTCAGTCTGCAAAGTTTCCAGCTTAGCCAGTGAGGACAAATCTAACCTTGTGACACTTGCTGAGATCAGAGTGGTTAAATGAGAACATTGTCTGAGCAGTTTGATTCTCCTAAAAGCCTGTCAGGTCTGGAGCAGCTAATTGGGTCTTGCCCCATATGTTCTGCCTGTGAGTTTTCCAGCAACTGAACACAGAAAGCAAAAGAGCCAGCAAGCAGATTTTTCTCAAGTTTCAATATTCTTGTCTGTCTCCTCATTTATGGGAAAAAATATATTTTGTGCCAATACTAGATGAGGTTTGCAAAGTTATGAAATTTTGACTTTTTTTTCCTTGTTGTCCATTTCATTCGAAACATCTCTGATCCACAGGATTTTGAAGGGAAACAAACTTTTCAGACTATAATCTATAGTAGGATACATCATGACAAGGATGTATCCAGTCCACTCTGAACCAGCTGCTGGCTCACACTCAAAACCAGTTTCAGCAGAAAGGCAGGAACAGCTTTTCAAGCAGTAAGTGAGGACCAGGCAGCTGATGGCAGCTTCTTGCAGGTACCCCAGCACCAAAGAAAGAACAGGTCAGAGCTGACAATACAATCTACCCTTCCTTGCCCTCCTCTCCATCAGGAAAAGCTCATCTTGCCATGTTTCTCTACAATGGGCACAGGAAAGGTCTTCTGAGGGGCTGCTGGTGGGAGAGGAGACAAGGGACCAGTGACTGGCAGCTCCATCAGCTTGGTTGGCAAGGGACGGATGACTTAAAATCTGGATGTGGCCCATGCAGCTGGGCTGGCTGAATTCACGAGAATGAGTAGATTTGGGTCTTTTTTTTTTTTTTTTTTTTTTTCTCCACGCCAGCTGAACTGTTTAGCTTGGTGGGTCATGTTCTCAGCTGCACTACAGCTGTATTCAGGGGAGCTTAGAAAAGAGGCTTTTAGCACCTGGGACTGCCAGTGACTGTTTTCTCCTTCGATTTGTGCTGAAGTGGCCTCAGGACAATTTTGAGTTTTGTAGGGCTGTGGTACTTAATGAAGGTTGCTAATGGGCCATGTGCCCTGCCACGCTGCTCTGTGTAATGCTGGCTCTCAAACCACCTTTGCCATGCTGGTGAATTTTCAGCCTTTCACATTTTAGGCAGCTTTATAGCTTCTTTGCACTGCTGAAATGGGACAGAAGGACCAGGTTAGGAAAGGTCCTTTCTAAGTCTAGCACATATGCTTTAAACCCAACCGATAAATTTGCTGTTCAGAGAAGTTTGTGACTGGCTCCTTTGGTCTCTGACTTCTAGCACTGAGAGGATTTATGTTTCACCCTGTGTACTGTAGTTCCAGATATTTAAATCAAGACTGAACTCGTCTAAGCTTCACAGGAAAGTATACTACTTCAGATAGAATTACGGCCCCCATCTTTATGGTTTTTTGTCACTTAAGCATTAAACAGCTCCGTGCTGCCTTGTATAATTCTCAAAACAGTCAGGTTTCTCAGATTAAATGCCAGTCTCACATTATGAAACAGGCTGTGTTCCTGAGAACTAAATCACAAAATAACAATGGTCCTAGGCCAAGAATTCATGTCTATTATTTTTGTACTCACCTTTTCCAGCATTTCCAGATTATAGGGTTTATGTTATCATGAGCAGCCTTGGTCATGGTACCCCTTCAAAACAAGAATCGACGTCATTCTGAATCACAGATGAGATATAGCCCATCTATCAAAAAAACACCCAACGTGGCAGAAGTAATGCAAAATCTTTCCCACTTTATCTGACACTTTATAAATCTGACTGCACTGGTCTGAATCGTTTTCCCTAAGGCTTGTTAAATTTCAGTAGATTTCTCCTTCATGTTGTGAACTGAATATGAAAAAACAAAGCAACCAAACTGATACTCAGCAAACCTAAAATGCATAATAACACTGATTCAGAAGGTGAGCAAACCACAGCTTATTAGCATGATTTTTGAAGGAAAAGAGTAAGGAGGGAGAAGAAGAAAAAAAAAAAGCCTCTTCAGGAGAGAAAGAAAGTCTCATATATCTTGAAAAGGACAAAGAGGGATAAAAGACAGACGATTGATACAAGCAAAGATAAAAATGTAAAACACCCAGCAACTCCTTCTTCAACATTCCCCTTTGAAGGCAGTCTACTGCGGAGCAGAATATTCTAAAATAAATATTTTGGACTCCACTCTGCATCTAGTTCCACCAGTGTGACTCCACTGCTACTAGAAGGGCTGTGCCAGGGTCCCAGGTGGCAAGGATGAAAACAGAGATTCATTATGGAATGAGAAATGTAAGAATGCTTTGGTGAAAGCACATTCCCTGCAGAGTGCCACACAAGTAAAAAGAACATTTAAATAATACTGGCCCTTGATCCTCTCAAAAGCTGAAAGCACATTTATTCAGCTTGAATTCCAAAAAACCAGCCACAGTTTATAAAATGTGCTTGATCCTTGTGTAAGACCCTTTGGCATTTTCTTTCAGAGAAAAGATCTCCAGATGTTATTTTTACAGTTCATCTTAAGCAAATGTATATGTTTAGCTAAACAAGCTTAAAAGAGCCACCTAAGAGAACAATGATGAAATGCTTGACTTGGTTTATGGACCAACTGTCAAACCCTTGTTTATGAACATCTGGCTGGGAAGGTGATTTGAAAAGTTTTCTGTCAGCAAACATCAGGATCGTAAGCTCTTCTACTTAAAAGACAGCTGTAAATTGTAAATGTAATTAGTGGAGAAATGGCACCACCGTGTACGGCTGAAGTCACATTCATCTTATCCACGCACACAAAACATTCATTTTACAGCATTGCTAACATGTAATGTGTAATCATTTGTAACTTCTTCATTAAAAAATTGCACAAAATACCAGGTTTGGAACCCAAAAGTTGTTTTCCCTACAAGCTGCACAAGCTAGTGTATGGCTGTCTCTCAAGACAGACCTTCAGTGTAAGTTCATGCACCTCCCTGACAACTTCTATACAACCACTGTGGCCTGGAACTGGCAGCCCAGCTTTCTTCCACACCACCATATCTGTTCCCTCTAGCTTTGTCACATAGGTCCAGCAGGAACTCCTGGAAGAGAGGAACCTCACCCGTCCTCTGCCCACCTCCATCTGTTTCTTAGCACAGTTTCTTCAGTTTCCCATGAGCACAACAGCTTGCACGGGCCTAAATGCCACAGCAACATTCCTAATTCAAAGGCTGATATAATCTGAAATCTACAAAGCAAGGCTGATACCAGGAAAATTGAATTTTTCTCTTCTTATTCCCCTGTTTTGCGACAACATGACAACTCTGAAATGACACAATCCAGGAACCCTTTCTGTAATTCAATTCTATTTCTGCAGCAAAAGTCTACTTTCATCCTGGGTCTAATCTAATATTGGGGAATGATGAGGTTTTTTGTGAGGAATTTCTTTGTTCGCTGAGAAACAAAGCAGCAGCTTTATTGTAGGAATTCACTTTCAGCTGAAATGAAGACAAAGTCAATCCAGGACCTCACTACAGATTCAGAGAGATTCATATAACCCACACTAAAACATCTAACCATGGCACCTCAGACAGGAGCTTTTTCAACTCCTCATATGGCCCATGGAAAAGGTAGAACACTGTAGAGTGATTCAGTTCACCCACAGTAATCTCTGCATCCCTTGAAGGAGATTGCTGTCTCTTTCCAGAAGCTGTAACAGAAACCTACTGTCACCACACTTTCTTTGGCACCTCTGTTGCACATCCACTAACAGGGAGTCACTAACTTGTATGTACTTCCTTGATATAAAGAAACTACTGGGAAATTACTGGAGTACCTTGTTAAATCAACAACAACAAAAAGGAGTTAAATTTAAGCTCAGCCTTGGTGGTAAGCTTACTGTGAACCAGGGAAGTGATTTAGAACAGCCTTGTTTTGGTTAAGTCACATTAGAATAAAACTATAATATTTGTGAGTGGCTATGAGTACAGGCAACAGCCAAAACATTTACTGACAGGGATGGGATGTTCAGACATGCGTAAAACATTGAAGAGTTTCATCACACAGAAACTTCACAAAAGCCGTTGACTAGACAACTGTTGCAAAAGGGACAAGATGAAAAATGTGTGAGACCGAAGTGGAATGGTAGTCCATTTGGAATGAGGCAAAAGGGATTTAGGAGATAGGGAGCACAGAGAGAGAAGTTGGAGCTTTCTTTAAGACATTGTGGTTATAAATGATAAGAAAAATAAGTATGGAAGAAGCATATTTGTTTCAATTTCCAAAAGTATTTGACAAGTTTCCATAGGAGAGATTAATGACTAAGAGGCACAGAACAAGAACAAAGAAATAAAAAAGTCTTCTGTGTATAAAAACTAGCTCAAATTGTTGTTTTGCCATTAGAAGAAGACTACCCCTCTCACACAAGAGATCTTTTCCTCATAGCCATAAATCGACTACTATCCCATGGGTCTGGATTTGGAGGGCTACTTTAAGAATAATGCCACACATTTGTAATAGTATTCCTGTAGCTGTTATGGTCTAAAGTTATAAGCAAGACAAGGTTTACAGGCCAGTATAGTCAGAAAATAGAAGCCCGTGTTCAGGTCTGAGATTGAAACAGGGAACTTCCAAGCTAAATATAAGCAGGGAGCACATCCTTTCAGTTTAATTACATACATTAAGTCAGGTAGACAAAAAAGCTGGTTGGCACCTGTAAAAGAGAAGGGAATATTAAAAGGGAAGTGGTAACAGGGTGGTTATTCTGTAAAGGAACTGATAGATAAGCCGGTGGCAGATGTAAAGATTAATAAAGGGAGGGAAATTATAATGTGCTGCAAAACTACTCCTTCCTTTGAATTCACCTTTTTTACTGTCTGATATAATTAAAGTTCTAGTCTTCTGGTTGCCTCAGACCATTGGAGGGCTGGTGCATGCTCTTCCAGCTACAGGACAAATTTTGCCTCATGCAGAAGACAGGCAGGTGTACAGCCTGCTCCTAGAAATGTGCAGCACTCAATTCCTTGCTCTGTGAGCAAACGTGTATCGGAGGAACCCGCTGTGACCCTGCCTCTTCTCCTCCCCTTTGCACTGGCAAAGCTTGATTTGTTATCAGCACAGTCTCTGAGGTCAGGGCAGCACAGGTTGTGAGTGGGCCTGGGCATTAAATAAGGAGGTTAATTATGTGTGATGGAAAACACTTTGTTTCTTTGTTTGTTTTCTGGGTTTTCTAATCTAAAAGACAGATGAAGCCTGGTCTTTTATGGTCAGGTCCATTTTTCTTTATTTTACTAACATGAGGAAAAAAACCAACATTACAACCTTATATTCCTGCTGGCTTTGCAGACTTGTACAAGTGGAAGAGGGAAACTGGGTCCTATTCTGGTCTGTATTATTGATGGAGTGGCTCTTTCTGCCTAACCTTAGGATCACTCTCTCCTCTTATGTTCATCTCTGGAACTCCAGGGAGAACAATCAAGGCTCCAACCACAATATTTGACCAGCAGCATTTTACTATTGGATTTTCCTGATGACAGAGCAAAACCAGGTTTGTTACCCTTTAAACTCCCAAATGAGTCTTCAGAGCAAGTAGTACTTGCAAATCTGTAAACTCTATTTATATGCAGCCATCAAGTAACATGGACTTTCCTGATATTTTCAATCTATAACACAACCGTAAAAGAAAACTATGACAGGTTGTCATTTTTTGATCATAAAAGCATGGTGAGCAATAAAAATGTCCTCTGAAGGGCTTCTTTAGTTCATGCTTACTATATACATATGTGGATGAGGCATTAAACACAGTATCTCAAGGCTACAGATGAAACAAGTCTTGGAAGCACAATAAATAACAGGTCATGTAATCAGGTCTAGTGAGATGTGGCTCTCATGCAACGTGGCCCACAGAGGCCACTCTGCACTGGAAAATGTGAAATAATTGAGTTAGGATAAGGCAAACAACCTTGGAAATGTGTGAAAACCCAAACTAACATTGAATTCTAAGAAGAAAACACTGAGAAAATATCACAAGATCCACAATCTGATGCCTGCTAGCAGTAAGAAGGGAGAATTACAGTAGAGTAACAGTGGATAGAATATGCAGATGTGTGATAATGCTCCCGTTACACAGTCCTTAGAATAATGGGATCCCTCTGTTACTACTTGAGGTAGCTAAGAGACCTTAATGCCCATTAGTCAGTATCTGTTGCATACAGAGATTGCATTCAAATCTATGCTGAATGCTTTACTGATGGAAAACCAGGGATCAGGCAAAAGAGGACGCAGGGAGGTAGGAATATGACTGTCTGTTAAAGGAGCTGCTGTATAAAAGCCCTCCACTGAGAACTTCGGGCCTCAAATCCCTAGATGAATAGTTGGAAGGATGATTAGCTCTCATGTCCCCGATGAGATCAACTGCTGAGGTAAAACACTGGAAAAGAAGCAGTCCCTAAGGGACACCAAATGGTGTATATGAGTCATTAGCTATCATCATTTTGTTTTCTTAGCACTACACCTTTACGTTTCTAAGGTGTGCACACGTGTAGAGACACATGTCACCCCATGAGGTAGTGCTGAACCGAATCTGTTATAGGGAAATACATGCTGGCATCCTTCATGGAGATATATTTTCCCTCTCAAGGCCCACTGCTAGAAACTTCCATCCACATATAATAGCCCCCCCTGCCTTCAAGAGGACAGTCTCTGTCATGATGATTACATTGTAAGACTGTTTCTGCAGAACTGGATGGTTTGAGTTTGTTTGATCTTAATTCCAGTTTAAATTCCACTCAGACAACAACAAAAAACAACATATATGCAGGCAGTTTGCTCTTTTTGAAAGGAAAACATAGGACACTTGTTCCAAACCACATTTAGATTTTAAAGCTCTGAATTAACACCTTGAATTGCAGCCAGAAATCTTCTCAGTCTTGAGGCTGAAAGTCCTTAGTCTTGGGAGTCGATAAATCAGTCATGACAAGCCTGAACCAGCTATGGTTTATTATAAAATCAAGCTTGATTATTTACTTGAGGTAATTAGACAGACCAGAACAAAAGGACACAAAGTTTAAAGGCAACATATGTAGGAAGAATTGGAAGAGATATTTTACTTTACATAAGCTAGTGAAGAGCAGGAATGAACGTGTACTTGAGATTTTTTCATATACTGTATTCTGGATAATATCATAAAGGGATGCCACAATATTTATAATAAGCATTTTATTAAATCAGCTATTCTAGGAGCTGCTCAGCTACAGACTCCCATTCCCTGCTACCTGCATACAGTCCTGAAATCCAGGTTCAGCATCTGAACTGTCTCCTCTCACAAGCCATGATCCTTCTATAAGTCCCTAAGAGGTTACAAAAGTATTAAAAGCACGGTGAAGGAAAAAAAAGGTTGCTACAACATTTATAACATTAAAGGGCAGCAGCTCTATGTTTGGGTATAAACACACCAAATATAAAGGAATTGAAAGAAAATAAAATTTCATTTTTGTCTTTCCTGTCCTCTTGATTTTGGTGGGTTTATTGTTATATTTAAGGAATATTTCATTTATGGTACTGCCTATTCTAGCAAATAAAGTTGTGGAACATTCTGCAATGTCTCAAAAATTCTTCTAAGAAGTGTGCTTGAAGTGCCAAAATTGTTATCAAAAGGCCCCAGAAAAGAAGGTTTCAATGATTGTTCCTGGAAAGGGCTTAGTCATGGAAGTCCAAGTATAGATCTAGTCCTGAAACAGGAAGTTTCCAATAGAAGGGTTAAATAGATTTGACAGATGCAGCTCAAAGTGGGGCAAAACTTAAACATTGCGGTTGGTTATAGTATTCCACATTTATTTCTAGTAAAATGAACCATTTGAAATACAGCTGTATCAGAAAGAAGAAAAAGAGCTGGAAAATCATATAACTTGCCTTCTCCATCCACTGCTGTCTGGACATGCCTCTTCTGAAACACAGCTTGTGCTGCCAGATCTTTACCAAAAAAAAGGTGTTAATAAGCACATCTACACCTTCTTTCATGATGCTGTTTCCTCTAAATGCTCTTTCACTTCTCTTTTCCCAATCCTTCTCTAAGAATCTCAGCAGCACAGTCAAAGAGGATGAGCACAAATTGTCTGCCTGTTTCTAATGTGCACAATAGAGTTGGCCTGTTTCTCAGTGCCTGACTCAGAATATCATACAAAAAGAGTTAAACTGCTTTTACATTTACCACCACATTACTGCTGTGCCAAGATGCCTATAAAAAAAAGCTACACAATAGGCAGGCAGCTCCATAATCACTGCTGTTTTTCATGCCAATCAGTATTATCCCATTATTTCCATGCAGTCCCTTACCTGGTTTATCTAAGTGAAAGAAAACAGACCATGTGCAATTTGGGCCAGGACTGACTCTTCAGTGTTCAGGCAGTGTTTAACTTACTGGAGCTCCCTATCTCTAAGCCTTTCCTCAATAGAAATAATGAATAATTACTAAATAATGTAGGCATTGTGGTCAGGAGGAGGAGATTATTTATAAAGGAAAATCAGCTAGGGTCAAGAGAAGCAGTTTTTAAGGAAAAAAAAATCTGAATAGGAAATGTGTCCATACAGGAAAGGCAGATAAAGTGGTTAGAGAAACAGATCTATTAAATTTCTGAACCCACAGCAAAATAATATCTTTAATATTTGTGCAGAACACAATCTAAACGCATGCCACAGAGTAACAGAGCATATTGTATATATTAAGTTTAATTATCTTTCACCTCCATGTCCACTAACAGAACTACTCCAGTGACCAGCTGCTTCCCATTACAGAGACATTACTCAGAGCTGATGATGTCATAGAATGATTATGGTTGGAAATGACCTCCAGGGTCATCAAGTCCAACCTTTGTCCTGGCATTTCTCTAACCACTACACCATATCCTCAAACGCCACATCTATTCGTTCTTTAAACACCTCCAGGGATGGTGACTCCACCACCTCCCTGGGCAGTCTGTTCCAGTGCCTAACTACCCTCTCAGTGAAGAATTTCCTCCTAATATCTAATCTAAACCTCCCCTGATGCAACTT
>WTSP01002827.1:0-13487 GCA_025331215.1 Actenoides lindsayi
TGGATGGGGCTCTGAGCAACCTGATCTAGTGGGAGGTGTCCCTGCCCATGGCAGGGGGGTTGGAACCAGATGATCTTCAAGGTCCCTTCCAACCCTGACAATTCTATGATTCAAGTTTGAGCATTTCATATTTGATTTGAGTCACTCAACAGATCTTTATTTGATTTAATAATTGGGATATGTGTTTGTTTTCAAATAGAAATTAAAACACAATGTTTGTAAAACTATAGGTAGATATTTTTTTTGTAATGGAAATGTCTAACTAAGGTACCATTAACGGGACAAGATAGTTCAGCCACCTGAGGTTCAAAAGGAGTTGCCATCTTACCAAATCTCACCAAAGCAGAGACATCAATCTAAATGTAATGTTTTCCAATGTCTTGTTCCATGCAGCATTTTAAAGTGCTTCTCTTTTCATTGGAGCTTGCCAAATTGCTAAACTACACAAACACCAGCTACTTGAGTACAGCCACATAAGAAGGGAAGAAATATTTCAGACTATAACCTGATGGCTTCTGTATGAGAAAGTAAATTTTTATCTGATTTACTGCTACAATGACAAGTTCCTATAACTGGCCTTCTGTCTCTAAAGTAAAATTTCATTAGAATTAGAAAATTGGCAATTTTATTTACCGAAGAATAAAATCATTCTGCATTTCTAGAGGTATTTTAATCCTCCCTTTAATGCTATTTCTCATTCAAAATCACTTAGTGGTTAAAATATACAATTTTTTATTTAGCTCGGAGATTGCTATTTTTACGTACAATGGATTTCTCACTTCATTATCTTATAAAGATAGAAAAATAACTGAAAAATATACTTTATTGGGACACCTCATGTGAAACAGAGCTACATATACTTAAGAGGTTTGTTAGTTTTAAGAATATTTTATTGGTCTTGACTCAACAATCACAGAAGAATTAAGCTAATTATCCACGACACTTCAGTTTCTGTGCAGTAACTGGAGGAAAAACAGCATGCTAAAAAGCAGCACTTAGGCCTCAATAATTAGCACTGTGAAGTGAAGCAGGGAATTAACAATGAATTCTCCATATGTAAAATAACTGCAATCTGTTGTGTGACTATTGAAAAGTATCCTAACCAGGAAAGAGTCAAAAATTCAGATGAGGCATTAGAGAAGGGTGCCTCTTGTCCTTGCTTTCAGAATGCACATTTACTTCCTGTTTCACATTTAAAATAATGATTAATTGAAGAATTGCTTTGTGATGATTACTGTTACAGAGGGAGAAAAATAAGAGAAGAAGCAAAAAACGAGATCGTGTGCAGAAGCTGATTCACAGACAGGTCATCATGTTCAGTGTTTCTTGTTTGCTATAGCTCCCCTGACAGGAAAAATACTTTGTATACCAACTTTTGATTAGCATGAGTAAAAATACAGCATTAATTCCCAGAAGGCTGTTAGACATTCATGAAGAGGAGACTGATCATATAAACAGCAGCAGACAATATATTAATAAATCAGCACATCTCCAACTATTTGCAAGAGTGCCAAGCGACACTTGGCAAGTAACATATCATCTAATTTCACAATATAAAATTTAGCAATGTTTTTGCATTGCCAAAATCAGGCAATAGTTCACTCACATAAGTAGTATTTTCTGTTTTGGTAGATTCTTACAGTACTTCTACTATAGCCAATTCAAACCACCTTTTATCTTAAATATACCTCAGCTGTCTAAAAAGATTTCCACTGTATCTTGTGAAAAATACGTTTCATTTTCATTATGATCCTTTTGATATTGAAGCAGTACCTACCTACAATAAAGTAACACTGGAGCTCAAAACATCTTTAAATACAGCAGAATCCAATGTCACGTGCATATTTTCTCAGATATGAATCACAGAATCACAGAATGGTAGGGGTTGGAAGGGACCTCTGGAGATCACCTAGTCCAACCCCTCCTGCCAAACCATGTTAACCTAAAGCAGGTTGCCCAGGTAGGTTTTGAAGATCTCCAGAGAAGCAGATTGCACAACCTCTCCAGACAGGCTGTTCCAGGGTGCTGGCACCCTCGAATTAGGGAAGTCTTTCCTCATGTTCAAATGGAACTTCCTCTGTTCCATTTTGTGCCTGTTGCCCCTTGTCCTGTCACTGGGCACCACTGAAAATGGACTGACCCCATCCTCATGACACCCACCCTTTAGATATTTATAAGCACTGGTAAGATCTCCTCTGTCTTCTCTTCTCCAGCCTAAACAGACCCAAGTCTCTCAGCCTTTGATTGCAAGAGAGATGTTTCAGTCCTCTCACCATCTTCACAGCCTTCTGCTGGACTCTCTCCAGTAGTTCCTTGTCTCTCTTTAACTGAGGAGCCCAGAACTGGACACAATACTCCAGATTTGGCCTCACCAAGGCAGAGTAGAGAGGTAGGAGAACCTCCCTTGACCTGTCAGCCACACTGTTTTCAATGCACCCCAGGAGACCACTGTCCTTCTTGGCCACAAGGACACACTGCTGGCTCATGGTTAACTTGTCCACACCTAAGCTACACTTCCAGATCTTACCAATGAGGATGGTACGGGATACAGTGTCAAAAGCCTTGCTGAAGTTGACAAGGACAACATCTGCTGCTCTCCCTTCATCTACCCAGCCAGTCATGCCATCATAGAAGGCATCAGATTGGTCAAGCATGATTTCACCTTGGTGAATCCATGTTGATCACTCCTGATGATGTTTTCCTCTATATTCTTAGAGATGACATCCAGAATGAGCTGTCCCATCACCTTTCCAGTGATGGAGGTGAGGCTGACTGGTCTGTAGTTTCCTGGGTCCTCCCTCTTGCCCTTTATGAAGATTGGAGTGACATTGGCTTTCCTGCAGTCCTCAGGCACCTCTCCTCTTCTCCACAACCTTTCAAAGATGATGGAGAGTGGCTTATCAATAATATCTGCCAGGCAAATGAAGGCAATTGGCACTGAGTTTACAGAACACCATAACTGATGGAAAAGCTGTTGTTGCTCATGAAGTAGTGACAAATAAAACCTTGCTCAGATGGCTGGAAAACAGGTTCACTAAGTCCATTTATATCTGATAGCATGGGGGGCTCAAATCATGTAAAATTTAAACCTGCTAACCACCATGCAGATGCTCCTCTCCTCTCAGGGTCCAAAAGGATAGGGAAAAATAATACAACTTGCAGCAGCCCTCAGATGTCTACAAAACACACCAGAGAGTAGAGAAGAGGCAGGGGGAAATGCAATCCCTTGCAGCCACAGGGCAAGTGCAAGGTCTTCATCACTTCCATTTTTGCTTATAGCCCAAGAGCCAGAATGGGGAGGGACTAAGATGAAAAGCTTTGGGATAAAAATCTTTGATCCTCTTTTCCTACTAGGAGTATAAATTGGTAGTCAGAATAGTAATGCTGCTAATTTGGAGGAACTAGAGGCATCACATCAGACAGTCAAAAAAACCCCGCTATATTTTTGACATACTGCATAAATTATGTCCTATTATGTACTACCACAGAAGGATGATAAAGAAAAGCACATTAAACCTGAAGCCAAATCTCTTAATATCTCTGGAGCACACCGCAACATCGTCTCACTTGGCATATTCAACAGGGAGAAGAGAGAAATCTCCACAATGATCTAATACAGCCGTTCACTTGATAATTCTAAGGTAAATTCATTAAGTTCAATTCAGGTCTTTGTCACTGCAATCCTGGAGGCTGCTCTAGTAAAGAGCAGTTTCTGAGACAACTAAAATCAAAGCTCAGCTGACTGATAATATCTTAATCAACTAAAAATTTGGTCCAACAAATAAACTGGCACATTCCTCTAAAAGCAGCCATATGGTTAGCCTGACAAGCCCACCAGTGAATTTGTCAGTAGCACATAAAATATTACACGGTACCAAGCAAGCTGCTAGAGCTCTGGCAATAAAGCCGTGTTGGACCAGGTCCTTTTTATACATGCCTGGATTTACTTCCAAACAAGATAGCATAAAATGCATTAAATATATATACAAGAATAAAAAGCTCAGTCTCTCTAGTTTGTCTGGATCTCTTTGTGTTTCCCTGGCCACATGGATACCAGGAACCAACTCAATTTCCCCAGCTGAGAACTTTCTTATGACTGCAGAACTGGTGCAAAGCCCGTCTGGCAGACACAGAGCTGGCACTTCTACTCCAGCTGCCAGCCCCAGGAAGTACAGGAGACACTGATGGGTTTTCTCTCTTCTCTTTTGGTAGGCAGATATTTAGAGGCCAGTTAGAAGACTTTAGAATATCTCCAAGACTGCTGTAAAATATAGTGGGTTGGCATAAAACTAGTCTGAGAATAAAATGGGACTGCAAAGTTCAAATGTTTTTCCAAGCTCTTTTCTTTCTAGGAATATGAGAATTTGATACTGGAATTATTACGGAAGGTCTTTATTACTATGAATTTTCAAGTTATCTTCATTCAAAGGGCAAATGGTAATAAGGAAAAGAGAGCTGACAGCCCCCAAAATCACAGTGTTTGAGCTTTAAGCTTACTCAAACCAAGCAAACTTGGAGAATACTTTCTTTAGCTAGCTTTAATAACCCTTACATCTTTTCTCAGCTTTTGTCTGTATTTGCAGAACTCTTGCCCTTCTTTCTGCTGCAGCACTGCTTGGCTTGGACACTGACATAATATATGACAATTATGGTCTGTACTACATCCTACAAATAGATGTTTACTTTCTTTTTAATACCCTAACAGTTAGATTGTTTTCTAACTTGCAATTTTGACCCTATGTGGCTAGAAATGCAGTATGTTACTTTTGCACCAAGCTTCTTTTTCCTCAATGCTCCCAATTTTCCTAAAAAGCTGTTAGTAAAATGACAGTCTCCATGTAAATTGAAAGAGACTGAAAAAATTTCTGTGCATGAAGGATACGTTAAAACAATATATTCATGCCTAATGGCAATGTGGAAGTAACAACTGTGCTTTGCCATTAGTCATAACTTGGAATCACGCCTATCAGCCAATAACATTATGCACAAACGTTATCCCCCTCAACACTAGAGTACTGTAGAAATATTAACCGGTGAATCCTCACAGTGCCACTTCCAACATGTGATTGGAAATTAACATTATTCCTATTCTACAGAGGAAGAATTGAAGCCACGTTTCTTCTAAAGCATGCTACATTAGAAGGTGCCATCTGCTTGTGGCAGCAAAACACTTCATGCAGACTACGTTCACTGTGCTGGTAGCTAAGTTAGCCTTAAGAGAATCAACTCACAGATGTCTAGAACATCTTCACTGTCAGCACAGGCTATGAGGCAAAAAGAGGCTTTCTGAATTACTGCACATGGAAAAATAAACATAGTAACAATTATGCCTATGTAGACAGAGCATGATGGAGCCCCCCATTATCTGCAATGTAATCACACCATTTAAGGAAATGCTAATTTCAGCAAGACTTATTTAGATATTGATTTAATTTCCGAGTAATTATTCACAAATTACATGGCTAATACACCTTCATAAGCAAAGCTTGAATTAGGCTTGTCTGATTCTGCACAGTTCAGTTGAGTTCCTACTGGGTGTACTTCATAACTTCGGCAGTAAGAACTGAGACACCAGTGTTTTCCAAGTGTATGTGAAGAATCAGCCCTCACCAAAACTGGTTCCCTTGAAAACTCTGACGTTTCAGGTAAAGTTCCACCTGTAAACGTGCTCTCTTCTGTTGTAGTTACACCTCTGCCACATGACAAAAAAAAAGTAAAGTGTCTGCCATACTTCGTTGTTGTCTTTAGGTAAGATGCTTATCAAGAACACACACAGAAAGAAAGAAGGCAGAATAAATTATTAGGAAATACACTCCAGTTCAATTTCTTTAAGCTTAAACACACTCTGCTGTATCTTCAGGTGGCAAGTAGCCGTTTCAGGTACTACCTTTCCACCAACAGACTCCCTTCTTCTTTGAAGGAGCTTAATATCCTTCTCTGGTAAATACAAGAGAAAGTGTAGGAGTTAAGAGTATGAGAAGAAAGCAAACAATCAGAGAAGGGAAGGAGAAAGAGCGAAAGATGTGCACAAAGCATATCAAGGAGCATCAAGGGGCAGCTGCTCTGCAAGGGAAGGTGAGCTGGCAACAACCACGGTAATATGGCTGGCACAAGCAACTTTACCAACAAGAGCCAGGATGTAAAGTAGCAAGTCCTGGTCAGGGATAGAAATGATGGTCAGGGTCAGATACAGTCCTAATCACTCAGCAAGTCTGCAGTGATTAGGCAGGACTGCTTCTTGCCAGGAAACGAAAACCATTCTGAATCTACCCTAGATGATCTAGTGGTGGGATTTTTATGAAACAAGAAATACACTTCCCCTTCTGATGAAGACAGAACTTCTTTAGAGAAGAGAGCAGCCACTCTAGCACATGTTGCACAAAGTAGAACACTGTTGTTAACACTGAGGGTAACATTAACATTGCAGGGGAAATGCAGTTGATACAGCAGATGAAAATCCACATATCAGGCACAAGAGGATTTGGGATATCACTTTCATGTGATTCTGGATCTCTGGAGTCAGCCTCAATATCCTACCTTTTTAATAAAAATCCTACATTTTTTCAGGGTCTTGCTTCAAAACCTATGTAGATAGTTATTATCCAGAAAAAAAATTATGGGGCTGGAGATGTCAAACTGTAGCCCAAGATCTCATCCTGGAACCCTTACAAAATTATTTGACTTAAATTAAATAGGGTAATGTAAACAAAATCAGAATTCTTATTTGCTGACAGGAAGGACAATTAAGAAAGAATAAAGAATGTAAAAGAGACAGTATATGAAATTTCTGTCCAAGCAGCATTCTTACTGTACAGATGATCTGAAATCAAAAAATAATAAAAAAGGCAAAAAGACCCTGCAAGACATTACTTTAATGCTACCTGATCACACTGACTGATACTAGACTGACAAATCCATTAGAAATACTTAGTAAAGATAGATAAAACTAGTTTCTTCTATACTTACTTCCATACACGCATTTAAAGCTGCCCTAAGCCCTTCATGGAACTTACTGGCATCTTTTAGCCCTTTCCTATTTGAGTTACTAAAAACTGGAGAGCTTAAATGTGAAAATCTGTATTAATGATACATAAGACTGCAGAGTTATATGAAATAAATCAGAAATGCTTATTTCTCAAATATACACTCCAATGACCTTGACATGACATTACTTCTTGCTATGTGCTACAACTCTACCTTTACATATATGATTACATTATTATATTAAGAATCATATGTTTTGAAATTTCTGTTTTTCAAAGGCAAATGGTTCTTACCATTCCATTAATACAGACTTCAGATTTGTTTAATTATTATTTTATTTAGACCTGAATGAAGAAAAATATCTTGACCTGCATTTGAAGAGACAAAATAGCCTGAGAGAGTGAGCTTTTACTGCAGGCTTTTTACATTATTTCTGTTTTTAAAGACAGTTAAAATACAGTCAAAGTAAACTCAAGAGAGGCATTATTATATGAGCAGAGGCTGGAGAAGAACCACTCAGCTTGATATCAGCAAAGGTAAAATGCAGCTAGAGCTGGACAGGAGGATTTTACATTGAACATGTAGGTAGGTAGGAAAATCTGGAATGAGAAAAGATTATAAAAGAACTAATGAGATTGCCATACATTTTTCTTAGGCAATGGATATCATAGGTAAATGTCTGAACTGCAGCAAGAGGAGCATAAACTGTCTGCAGAAGTCATGACTCATAGAATGCTGACAGTAAAATTTTGCTAGAGGCATTTCTGTAATTCAGTGTTTGTTTTGCTTTGGGGAGATGGGGGGGGAGGGGAAACACACAACTACAAGATATCTCTGCACTGAAAATACATTCAACTTTCTGAACAGGCATATACTTTAGCCCTACCATTCTTTGCTGTTCACAAGAAAGCTACAATATGAGAGAAATCATAGAATCTCACAGCACTGACAGTTGCCAGTCTCAACTCATTAACTGACTTCTTCATACCTATTCTCCATATTTGAACAGTTCCTACTGTCCTCCTTTTCACCTTTTTTTTCCCCCTTGTTAAACTGTATTTTCCAAAATTATTTTTCTGCAACTAATATCATTTTGCCAGACAAGATGGTTTGACAGCACTTTTTGTGTTACAAAGAAACACTTCCTTTGTTGATGCTGAGACAACCCCAGAGCTAATGACTCTGTTGGTGAAGTAAGGATGATTAATGCTGATCAGAAGAAAGTCCTGAAATTATATTAGACTCTGTGCAAATAAATAGATAATATTTCAATACAAACAAACCCATAATGTCTAAATACAGATGGCTTTTAGGTATTACCTACCTGTAAAAATGAGGTGAATTTTTTCCTTTTTAAAAGTTCTTCATAAAGCAAGGACACAATCTAAAAACTTTTCTATTTTTTCAGTAATGTAATACTGGATACGATGTCGGGTTCAAGTTTATTATCCACATGAGATCCATAACCTATGAATACAGTACTGTTAAACAATGTCATTCTACCCATAAAGTATATACTTTCCAGCTGGGTGAAAGTTAAAATAGTTTGATATTTATGGTCTTGTGGGACTAAAGTGCAGATGGACGTAAAATTTGTCGTGGAGCCCAGAAGAAAAGAGAAGTCTCCAGGTAGCTTTTTTCTACCACAGCAGTCACATACAATTCAGTATGTACTCTGTAGCATTTAGATCTTCTAAAAACAGTTTCAGCAAAATTTCTGTGTCTTTTTCATGAAAATATTAAAAACTTTAATAAGGCTGAAATGTGAATGTTCTTTAGCAAGAAGGCTGCATGTCACCACTGAAGGATTAGCAAGTGAAATGAACAACAGCACAGAGCTGTAGATTAGAAGACTACAGCAATATTTTTATTACATACATAACTGGATCAACATTTTACTAATGGGGTTACATTTCAAGCATTCAAGGAGCCTCTAAGTCCTGACATTTTGGGGTCTCACACAGAAAACACACATTGCTGATATTTCAAGTGATCTGCTGATGGTACAGCTCAAGGGCACTGTCAAAACTCTGTACTACAATATTGTTGCCTGAAGGATGTCTCTCACTTTCAACAACTCTAGGAACTATTTCAGAGAGTTCCTCGAATCTCTAAAAAATGAAATATTTCACAAAAATGAAAGCATTATAAATTTAGAAAAATTTATAAAGTTTTACTTTAAAAAGCAGCTGTTAGACCTCATGTGTTTAACATAAACCTGCTGCTAAGGATGTTGATGAGTCCAGCACACAATGAGAACACAACAAGCTGTGGGGCTTATGCATAGAGCATAATGTATGAAATGCATAGCTATACCAGTCCAGTATAATATTCTATTTCTTATCGCTGTACAGCAGTTACTAATGCCAATAACAGCAGCATTATTGAAAAATGTTTCTGTGGTGCACAGAATCTTATGATTCCTATTTTTTAACTAAAATCCCCCTCTTTTCCTTAGTGTCTTTCCCCCTAAGGCATATTAAAGTCATATTCTTAATTTATGCTATGCTGTTCTTCTCTCCCACTAAATTATCTAAATACAGGAGCTCAAACTGAAAATTTTTATCTTGAAAAGACTCTACACATAACCATTTTTCAAGTTGGTTTTTTTTTTCTTTTATGTAAGAATTTTCCTAATGTGACAAATAAGAAATAATGGACACTATCTATCCATTAATAAAACAGAAAACAGATACAGAAGGCAAATTTTTTATATCTGTGAATCTGTTTCCTGTGAAACTAACTAGATTTTTTTTTTCTGCAGTCACATGCTAATGGCGTGTTTACATACATGAATAAACTGAATAAAAATGCCTGTAAAAAAGGCTCGTCCTCAGACTTCACATTTCATCACTCTCATTTTATGATTTTTATTTAAAAAAACCAAACAAAAGCAAATCACAGAAACTCCAGGGAGATGTACAGCCCTTTTGCATCACAGCCCTTACAAACATTACAGAACCATGGTCTCCAGGGCAGAGAGTTTATAATCCAACACTTTGCTGCTAGAGGATTTGGGCACACACAAAGTAAGCTGCCCAACTGCTGTCGGTCCTGGTAAACAAAGTACTTACTCAGATAATTATAAATGGATTTGATTACAGTTTCACTGAACTAATTATAAACCACTCAAATTCTCTGCATTTAAAAGCTGAGAAGTTCTGGTCTGACAACAATCCCAACTTCCCAACAGTTTTACAGATGTGGATGTTTTGGGATTTGTTGGCAACAAAATGGCTTTAGCATGAAGTGTTGAGGCCTGTACACATGGGAGGAGATGAGGTGCTCTGTTCCCAGCACCTTCATGGTTAATTTCTTGCAAGGTAGCACATGTCATTTATACCAAAAACCCTTAGCCAAATACCAAAACAGTCTGCATCCCAGTCTGGCTGGATAGCGTACATCAAAAAGCAAATGAACAATTCTTACAAAAAAAGCCTTCTGCACCACCCAAAGTCATGTGGGGAATGACACTATTAGAAGTGGCAGTCTCCCTGTATACTGGCACTGGGGCTTCCTCTCCTGACTGCTGCTGCCTGGCTAGGTAGAGGCAGACGGTCATCCCAGTCAGTCACTGGAGGAGACAGGGGTTATGATGGAGAACAAAATGGTGTCCCTCTGCCATAAAATGTTGGCTCACTGCATAAGCAGGGGAAGGGCCTTCCAGATCCAATATACTTGGGTAAGCTGGAAGGGTTTTTATCTTTTAGAAAAATCCACCTCCTTGACCTCCAGTCTGGACTATGACCCTAATAAGGCAAAAGTTGTTCATACAAATACAGGACTAGGACTACGTAACAATCACCAAATTTACTTGAAAACATTGCACATTAATACCCTAGCTCTCTTTCTCTTTTAAAAATCTTTATTCTGTTACATAAGCCAGACTTTTATTTAAAAGTTCTTAAGAGAAGTGCTCTGGTGTATTCTCCCTGCCACAGTCCTCAGGTAGCTGCGTCAACACATCTCAGCCTGTGAACAATTCAGCTGGGCAACATGTTACCTTGACCTAAAAGGAAAGACATACTTCCAGAATTATGAGTCTTTCCTTATTAGTACTTTCCCTGTTAGCCTCATTGTCAGAAAAGCGTTCTGAACTTAAACTGTATTGGAGAAACCAAGGAAATATTTTTTAAAATATTCTGTAATAGTTTTGTGTGAATCCCAACATTATTTTATTTTTCCAATAAATAATATAGGGACTGTAGCAATAAATGAATAAAACAGGCACTGCAGGAGGGCTGCCTACCACAGTTGATAATGTTTAGGAGATACACTGAAAGTACAGCTGCTCCAGAACAATACTGCTGCTGCTCTGTATGGTTTAGGAAGAAATGGAAGGGCCAGAAGAGCAGCTCTGAGATAAATTAATCAGGTGCACACTAAAATCCCAAACCTGGTATTAAACACTTCTTGGATTATTTGTAAGATTTCTTTTGAATACCAGAAGTAATGGCAATGTCTGAGATTATGTCCCTATGCACTCTAAACAACAGTCCTTAAACTTCTGAAGAATTCTGAATCCTGTCAGGACCACTGGCTTAACTGTAGTTATTAACACACTGCAGAAAACCTATCACTTTTTTTGTAGAATATTTTTCCTCCATGAAGGCAAATGTAGAGTGGAAGTTGAAAACAAAAAAATCATGGACTGGCAGTAAAAATGCCACTAAGCAGACTGTGAACCCTTGCACACAAAAATGACTTCACTATTCCAAGCAATTTTAACTCAAGCCTGTATACTCACTGCACTGAGTCATGCATCAGACAATTTTTCTATTGAGAAGTGGAGACAAAGTATCAACAGTTATGAAGGCTTTTTTCTTCTCTTCCTCCTCCTCCCTCAAAATAAAAAAAAAAGGCGGGGCACCAGCATATTGGAGAAATTTCCAAAAAAAAGAACAGGAAAAATCACTAAAGACCTTGAAAGGAACTAGTTTCTGAGAAAAATGTAAAATACCTAGCAGCCTATAGTCTTGCTAAAGGATGAATGAGAAGATATATAAATGACAGCTGATGTGTACTGGACAGATTTAAGCAATAATGATAACATATTTAGAAGCTGAATTACAAGAAGCAAGAAAATACAGCAGGGAAAAAAGAAAAAAGGATTTAAATTGGAATATACCTGTGATGTGGGAGGTCTTATAAGAAAAAAAATCACTGAAACTGTGTATATTATTTCATGACTAGTTAAAAGAGCATCAAACCAAAGTGCTGCTGAAAGGATGGGGCCCCCATTCTCTCTAACCCACATCCTCCAAAACTTATTCATTCTGTGTAAGCAGACCAGAGCCCACTCATGCCTTCTAATGCGGCCCTGTTATTACCATCTCCTGTTATTGCTGTCTTTTTCTTGTAGAGGCTGGGGAGGATGCTGTGTAAGGGCTCACAGAGTACATGTTCATTCCCCTGTCCCAGTACCTTACTTATCCTACAGAATGTATATTACTTTGGTGAGCTAAAAAAAGTCAATTGGCCATCATTCTGATTAGTAACCACAAAAGAATGTGTGTCTTCTTAAGTCAAGAGGTAAGAAGTCTTTGTCCTGCTGTATTTGAAGACATAAAATAAAATTTATGATTGCCTTTCTTGACACTTAAGAACACATTAGACTTAACTTAGGCATATAAGCATCTACTGAAGTTAGAAATGAAACTAATTCAGAAACAATACCTACATCATTGCGTATACTGGAAAACAGGTCCTCCGTTACTGTAATGGCAGTGTAACAAATATACTGTGATTTACGATTAAACTATACAATGAGGAAGAAGGCGAAAGGAGGGAAAATGCCTCACTGAGCCAGGAAAGTGAAACTGCAGTAGCATTTCTATCTTCAAATCTCTTCCCACCCAAGTTTAATGGAAAGACCTAGAAGAGCATAAACATATAATAATCTCATCATCACCATCCAAAAGCTGCAAACCACAAACCTGGTCTCTTCCAGTTTGGCAGACTCAGTAATGAAGGAAATTAAACTGTGCCCAGAGAAACATTCCCCTTGAGGAGTAGGTTGCTTAGGTTGCTCTGTTTCTAGAGAAAAGGCAGTTACCATTGTTGGCAGAAGCATTATGGCATCATATGGATATGGTAAAATTTGTAATTTCATTTGGCATAAAGAGTCAAGGATAGAGACAAAGTGAAGACAAGTTAGTACTCCACACATCTAGCCACGAGAATGTGCATAAATCAGTTCAAGGCTCACAGGAGTAGTCTCCAAAAAACCAAAATATACCAAAAAAACCCCAAATGTTGTTAAAATTTCTTACTCGTGTTAGTACTTTCAAGCTGCACAGGTTGAGTCAACCTGCTTTTAAATGACAGTTTCAATAAACAGCATTGTACAAAACTGGGAGGAGTAGTTGACACTCCAGAAGGCTGTGCTGCCATCCAGCATAACCTGTACAGGCTGGATTACTGGGTAGGGAGAAATTTAATGCAATTTAACAAGAGCAAGTGTAAAGTGCTGCATCTGGGGAAGAACAACCCCATGTATCAGT
>WTSP01002827.1:13587-68526 GCA_025331215.1 Actenoides lindsayi
GGAGCACAAGAGGTTTAGGGTAAACACAAGGAAAAACTTTTTCACTGTGAGGGTGACAGAGCACTGGAATGGGCTGCACAGGGAGGTTGTGGAGTCGTCTTCTCTGGGGACGTCCAAAACCCACATGGACACGTTCCTATGTGACTTGGTCTAGGTAATTCTGCTCTGGCAGAGGGGTTAGACTAGATGAACTTTATAGGTCCCTTCTAACCCCTAACATTCTAGGATTCTATATGAAAGATCATCTAAACAAGCATTAGGACTGAATCAACCCGAGATTTTAGATGTTCCTAAATTGCTGTTGCAGTGTGAGCAGTGTGACTACACAACGTCTAAATAAAATGAAGTTTCCTTCATATATAAAAAAAAGGATTTCATTGATTTTGCAATTCTCACAGTCACATTTAACAACCAGAGAAAGCCAATAAAAGGACAATCTCTTCAACTGTTCTGTCCCTATTATAAGGCCTAATCCAATCCCCCTCTGTGCTGAGATAAGAAATGAAAACAGTGCACTAGAAGAGCTCCACAAGCTGTTCAATGAAAGCTGAGAATATTTAATTTCTTCTTTTTATTGACGGATTTGTAAGTTTGTTTCCGGGCACAACATAGGTTAAGAAAGAGGTACAAATAAAAATGCTAGTTTTGTTTTATTTCCCACTGCTACTCTATACCACTTACCCATCTCTCATCCATAAAACTGGAAATTTTATGGGGAGAGAGAGAAAAAAAGCTAAATAAAACCCACCACCACCACCAACAGAACAAATTAATGATTTGTATATATTTTACTCAACATTGCTTCATGTATCCTTTTTGTTGACTCTAAATGTCAGGATTTTAACTCTGTTTCCAGCCATGCATCACTGTAGGGCTATAAAGTCCTACTGAACAAGGATTCTTCACAATTGATTTTTCTATGGCTTTTTCTGTTCAGTTATGTCATGTCATGTCATGTTCACTCCTTAGCAGAACTCCTCCAGGTTAAAAATTACCTTCTTTGAAAATTATTTTGTTAATGGTATTTGAAATTTCTTCCTTCCTTCAATTTTTTTCTTCTAAAAGCCCCATTATATGTGCTTTTTACACTGACTTGTAGAACATATCTGAATCATTCCCTGAAAACTTCTTGCCAAGATTTTGTTCACAAGATTTAGTAATTTCCTACAATCTACAGATTCTCTGCACAGAACTGAAAACCAAACAGTACAATATAGATGCAACTAAATGTAAATATAACAATCTGAAAAAGAATATGGTCACTCTAGCTTAATTTTGACTTCAGGTGCTTCATAAAGACATCTGGAAACATGATGTCTCCTTTTTTTTTTTTTCCCTGCTTACTTAGTGGTACATCTGATAAAGTACCAAGAAATTCCTTGTTCTCTCTTCAGAGTTTTAGACAGTATTAGCACAATCTCTCTCCAGAAGGAAAAAAAAATAATTCTGCTACTATTATTAATGAAATTTCTTCCACTGTTGGAGTGAGCAGTGTAACCCAAAGACAAGAAGATGACAGAAGCAAGCAGTCAGATGCTGTCACATCCTTCTGATAATGCTCTTGCAAATCCAGTGGAGACAAAGGACAGAGAGGGCTTCCTTGCAGAACACCACAGCAGCAGGTGAAGATGGCCTGTAGTGCTGTTTCAAGTGGACAACAGAAACTGCATTCTTAAGACTGAAAAAGAAGCATTAGACCAAAGCTGTTCCAGGCTACTCCAAAACCTAGTAGCTCTCAGCAATCCTACATACTTAAATATTTTAAATAGCAGCTGCTTTTCCAAGACAGTGTTTGTCAGTCCTCAGGGTACAAACTTGTCCCTAGACTAAAGTATCCTAATTCTAGTCTCTACATTAAGGCTTACCTTTGTTAAGCTTACTACTTTGGAAAAGGGCTGTACATTTCCAACACATCTCGTAGAGGAGCATATGAGTGTTATGTGAACTTTCTCAGCAGTTTGACTTTCAGAATGCCCTTTAATATCATACTGTTTAAATAATCCACTGCTAGCTCAAAGCAACTGGACTTGCTCTGCAATTTTATGGTGAAAATACCAATTACTTCGAAGGTTTAAAAAAGAGAACACATAATTTACTCTATCTGAAACCTATGTAAGTTTATGCACATTTGAATGGAGTAAAAGAAGGAAAAGAGAAACAGCTCAACAGCTGATATTTCCTCCTCAATTTTCTGCACACCCAGAAGAATCACTGCACTTGGTAGAATATGTGGATGTGCAAGGAGTGTTTGGAGTTCAAGTTTTAGAGCATGCAGCTGTCCCTTATCTTCTGCATATGCTTCCATATGATCTTGTTCTTCAATTCTAAAGATTAGGAAAAAAAAATAAATTCAAACCCTGAAACTTAAAAACTCCACAACTCTTCCCAAAAGTCCCACTCACACATCTATTCTCTTTCTCTAAAAGAAAGAATAGATAATTTGCTTAAGTCTCTATTTATGTGGAGGATGGGTTTGAGTGATTTTTACCTTATTGTTCTTCACAGTAATGAAATTACATCTTTCTGTAGTATATGCCTTCTCTGTATCATTAATGTTTTGCTTAATGTGAGTTTTAGGTACCTTTTGCTATGTGTATTCAGCATACTAGTCAGGTCATATACTTTTTTCTGTGCACTGAGTATCTCAAAGTACTGTTTCAGCCTTTCAGCACTTGCCTTCTTCCTTGACTTTGTCTTTACAGTCTGTCTTGATACTCATACTTCATTCATTTTTTCTATGGCTTGGATTTTAGCCTAAAAGCCTTACACTGGCCTGTCTTACTTTTTTGTACTCAACTTTTCTGAGTTGCTTAGGTCAGCTCAGGGTCTTGGTTTGATCTCTGCTTTCCTCAGCAAAGTGGGATCTGTCTAAACTCGGTTTCATACATAGTATGAAATTTGAAATCACCCAAACATTTGCAAATTGTTTAATACTGTCAAAATGGACATCCAAGGCTACATATGCCACCTGTCTCGACTGATTCCAGCATGCAGGACTCACTGCATATAACACACTGAAGCTCTCACATGCTGTCACACTCTCAAATTCTTTTTCCTGCCTGTATGCACATAAGCCATAAACCAAGAAAATAGTATTTACAATAGTACAATAACAGAATGACCCTTTGTACCACATCAGAGTTAAAGAAAGAAAGGTAAATTTAATATTGCCCAGAAAGCAAGTACTGAACTGTAGGGACAACAAATGCCTATACATCCAAGAGATATTTCTTTGTTCATAGTAAAAATGTGATATAATAATAATAAATATTCATATATTCAAAATAATCCTAACTGCTCCACTGAAACCTTTATTTTCCTATATGAAGGCATATGGCAAACTGCTTATTGGAAGAACAGAAATAATTTAAGCAATATACTTTAATAAAACTGTCTTTCATGTGGAAAACTTGATGAGAAGTCCTTCTTGTGATAAACTCAGAAAGATGGTGGACATAACTGAAATATTATTGTTCATGATGTCTCAGTATGAAGCTCCATGCTGGTTTATATACAGCAATATAATGCAAAAATCTATCATGCTGAAAAGAATGTCATATGTCATTCTTGAGATGTAAAAAGCAAGATTAAGGTATCCTAAATATTTGTCTCTGTAATGGAGGGTGACTGATCTTTGCTCTCTAGAAGTTAGAGGAGTGACCATCCACTGTCATCAGCTGTTTTTTTAATGGATGCCACTGTCCCTTGAAATCATATAAAGGTTATACTTTTATAATAATGGAGTGAGTATTAGCATACTTATAATACATTCTTACCAAAAATCTAGTCAGCTGCAATTTTTCCATTTGAAAATAACTACTAAAGAATTATCCAATTTCACCCAGACACTTAATGCATGATGCTGAGGATTACTCAACTCACACGTTCACAAAATGATACTGCTTTCTGTGCTGATTCATAAATTCCTGCCAAGATGGAGCCATAACAGTTACATGTGGCTGAAATTCAAAGCTCCCAGAACACTGGCTAAAGTGACAAGGTAATAAAATCCTTACTTCCATTTTACTGTCTCTATGTGTGTAGAAAAAAGCAGAATCCAATTCTTAAATACATCATCTACCCCAGTAATAATTATTTAAATTTAAGCAACAGGTCTTCAGTTAAAAGTCAATTTTAATTTTTTTTTTCTGCTCCCTTTCCCTGCAATGTATTCACAAGGACATTTATTAGCTGTCAGCCATGTACAAATACGGAACAGATGATACCCTAATGTAGACAGGTAACGTGCATCTCTGTACCACTGTTTAACACACCCATGGGCATTAAGTTGATTTATTAATTCCAGTTATATCATTGTAATTACAAACTTCTGACATCTTTTCCCAATTCTCTCTCTGTAGGAGCAAATATGTCTATTTAGCATTTCTCTTCAAATTTCCCATTTACAAATAGGTTAACTAAAAAAAGCCACTTCCAGAGGACTGTAGTGTACATCAAATACACTCACAATGACTGTACTTTTGTAAGAGTTATCAGCAATTATGATAAGCAGACTGTGATCAAGTAAACTCCCATTTTAACATACAGTTCTAATACAAAAAGAGATTAAAAGGATTGTTAAAGCAAAAGCTAAATGCAATAAATTCTTCTATAGTTACAGAAGTTAGACTGTTCGGTTATGAGACACTTTACAAGTATATATGAGTATTACACTACAGGACAGAACAAGGGGAGTTGATGAGAATTATGGAGGTGTAGAAATGAAATGGATAAGCCTGAGGACAGGGATTTCATACTCAGCAATAACTGACATGAGCTTTCCAAACCTTCAGTTAAAAACACACCATGAAACAAAGGGTCTAATTCTTTTTTGCCTTGTAGTCATTTGGCTGTGATCAAACTTGAGAGGGAAAAAAAAGACCTGTGTGGCAAATTGGAAATCCAGCAATCCCATGTACCAACTACACAGAAATATAAATAACTGTCAAGGGCAGGATAGAGGAGATTCTGCACACAGATTTAACCACCTTTCATTAAATGATAGACTGAAGCATGGGTCACATATAACCCACTTGCAGCATAGTAAGTTTTATTCCAGTATGAACTTTGTTACTATTTGGGGGGGGGAGTGGGTGGGAGAAGGTTATTTTGCAGATATTTTAAATGACTTTATTATTTTATACATTTGATGGCCTGCAGTTTTTAAAGCAAGATTTCATGTCATTTTTATGAGTTACAAAGCATGTGGCACAATAGTGGATGTAAGAGGGTTCCCTTAGTGTACCCTGTACTTAGCTGAAGAGTCCTTTAAACTTTCTATTGGACAAAGAGATATAGCCTGAAAGTCATAAAAGTCTCCATTATACTACAGAAAGAGAGAAAGAAAAACAAGTGTAAATCAAAGAAAACCAAGTATGGCATGCCAGAGCTGGTTGAACACTTCTGTCCAGCTGGCTGTAAGAGAGAACCTGAAGTTTGCCAAGTAGTTGAGAGTAACAATGAAAAACAGGTGCTGCCTATGTTTGTTTGGTTTTTTTATTCACTCCAGAATAGTCCACCCAAAAATGTGTCCTTAAGGACACCTAGTCATTTGCAGAGAGGTTACAGAACAGAATCAGTCCCTGTGTGCTCCTGGGTGGTTTCTCTGGAAACTTGGAGTTCTGGGAGGCCAGGTTGGTTGTACTGACTTGCATATGCAACTCTAAACTAGTTCATCAAAAGAGTTTGTTGTTCATACATCTGGTGTCAGAAGCACTAAGAGTTCCTTAAAGTGATTTTGAAGCAACAGTCAGAATTGAATAAATGGCTAAATACTAAAGGTACATTTTTATTTATTTATTGTTTGTAATACAAATGCTGGTGTGTCACAACCATCTAATTTTCCTACCACTTAATATTAGAGGAAAGAGGACTTTTAAAGCAGAATCTATATGTCTTCAAGTATTTGTGTCTGACTTTCCACAAACATGTAACAAGGGATAGAAATGCACAGCTTGCCACTAGTGGAAAGTGATACTTCTCAGTATTTGTCATACAATTACTATTGTCTACTTAAAGGTAAAGAGATGTCAGCTGTGCCTTTGCAAGATGCTTGGCTCATGCATCAGATTCTGTCTGAGGTTTTTTTAAACTGAACAGAAGTATCTTTCTTAACTACTAAGTTACCTGCAATTAACAAGTTTTAAGATTTAAAACTATTAATTTTATATGCATTTCCCTCTGAATTAATTTGTTCTACCAATAAGCAGTATAGGTTGGAATGCTAGCACCCATGCTATGGCAATTCCCTTGATGGGAAAAATAGCTAGAGAGGTCAAAAGTTTCTAGAGATTAATCTAAACAATTTGATTACATATTGGGAGTGGGGGGAGGGGGTGAAGAAAAAAAGAAAAAGTAACAGCCCTATAACACAGCAGATGAAAATAGAATGAAGGGGACAGGAATATCTTTGAAAATCCTTCTATCTTTTTTTCTTGTATGATTTATGGCATGTATTTTTGGTTCACACTGAAAACCTTGAAAAATAATTAGGTTTGTTATTTAGAAAACCATCTGCATTGGAATGTGGTATCATTACATGGTCTGAATGATTACTGAATGTACATAGTATTTTCTTATCCATCTGACTTATGACTTATCAATTGTACCTTTTATCCAAACCTTTCCTAAGTACTTAAGAACCAACTGTTTTTTTCTGGAAGGTGCTTTGTTTCCTGCCAAAGAGCACTGAAACAAAAGCTGTTGCCTCCAGCCTTTGCCACTGCAAAGCAGTGTAAGGTGAGCACACACAGCACAGCCAGAGGTATGGCAGAAAGCATACTTTACCTCCATGCCTCACTAAATAATACATTGGCATGGCAAGCATGTAAGAGATTTGGTGTCTTGTAACTACTATCAGACGTGTGTCTATCAAGCTTCATGTTCGTTAGTCAAATGAGACCAATGAATTAGAGAACGTTTAAATTCGTCTTCCTTTAAACAGGCACACAATGAGTGCAGCAGAGTCACAACGGGAAAACTTGACTGAGAACACCACAGCGGTAAGATAACCTTAGTACAAATATACAATTTAATGCCTTTTTTTTTTTTTTTTTAAATAGGCTGAAGTGTGGGGCCTGACACTGCTCATGTAATAAATAAGGGGATAAAAGGAAAAAAAATAAGCATGTCTTTCCTCAAGTCCCATGAATGTGAACAACGAACTTTCTAGTCCTCTCTTATTAGATGAGAAAATGTGTTGATTTTAATGGTAAGATAGGAGCATTAGTATTCCAGTGTGATTTATCTCAAAATACTGAAACCTTGTTACACTGATAGAATAGGGGTCTGCCATAACATACAGTTTATTTAGCTCTGAGTATTTCTATCAGGATGAAGGCTGGCATGTTAAATGACAGCCCAAATTACTCTATTTTCTCAGAGTATGACTAGGAATTTGGAAGTGCTTTAAATTTTGTAGTAATCAAGAACTATTACAGCTCTTTTCATAAACTTGTCTGAGCTGGTATTTTTAAGTGTCTGAAATGTAAATGAAGAAACGTTATAGATACTTGAGGCTCTACCTACAGAAGAAACTGCAAGCTTTTCAGTGTCAGAAGTGTGCGCCAAGCTACCATGTGCACATTTAAAGTCTTTAGAGGAGAAGAGATTATTCAGTCAGGAGGTTAGTGAATATTGCAGTTGGACTAGGTGATTGTTGTAGAACCCTTCCAACTGAACTATTTTATTCTAGTGATGAGATTTAGAGAATTTAGGCAGCTACTCTTTCCTCTCTTTCAATCCCCTGCCTCCCTTCCCTCACTGCCATAAACTAATGAGTCAGCTGCTTTTTTTCTGCATGTTGTTCTTCGGTGGTTTGGAAAATGCATTTGGTTGAATAATGTACAGTCTTCATTTGCAATGTGTTGATCCTTCTTTCATAATTTATCCCAACATGGCCTATGTATCTTCATGCCATGGATTCTTCACAGTGCAGATTGACTGGAACCAGATATCCAGGGTGGGATAGAAGGGGAGTTTATCAAAGGCTAGAGCTAGATGAAGTAGTATGAGAGATCATGGAAAGTACTTCTCAAATCCTGTCCTTTTTGGTTTTGTTTTGCTTTTTGGGGGAGTGGTGGCTGTTTGTTTGTTTGTTTGTTTTTTATTGAGAAGGAAATCCAGCTCAATATGCAATGTCAAATGGAAGCTATTTGACAACAGACTGTTTCCTACTGTCAGGAGAAGACTCAGCAGTACAATATGCATGATTATATCATCCCACAGGGATATAGCGAAATGATCATAGCAACATGATTCACAAGTAGTTCTACAAATAAACTGTATCAGTTTACTATTTTTACAACTTCCATTTACTTGTTTGCAAATGAAAGCGTTTACGTGATGAAAGTATGACGAAAATGCAGATAGCCATTTTGGCAAAGGAATACACAGCAGAACTGAGAACAGTTTTTCTCAACAGCTTTTTTTTTTTCTTTTTAATTACTTGCATTAATATATTCACCTACTAAATGAATAAATAGTCTGCAAAAAGTAGAAGAGGGCTTATCTCATTTACAACTCAAGAAGAAAAATGCAATTTCAATGATCCTACTGAGAAGATTGATTTATCAACAGCTTCAGGTTTAAAAAAAAAACCCTGAAATTTATAGGATATTTTCAATACATAAGTCTACAAAATCTTCAGGCCTTCCTATAGCTTTTTGCACAGGTAAAGGACACATTTATCATTTATTACATGCAATGAAGAATTACCATAAGTCTTCTATAAAATCAGTGGAAGAGAGATCTGAAAGATGCCGGAGAAGAAACACAAAAAAAAGTAAAACCTACAGTTTGACTGCAGTGTCTGAATGCTCTGCTATCACTGACCTCATAAAACACACTCATGCAAAAGTTTTATAGGTAACATTCACAAAGACCTGCTTTTGAAGGATATATAGCGTTTTAGGTAGTTCCTTCACAAAAATTCCACTATCCATTTCTGCAAGAATGATTACTACCTAGGTAACTTAATTTGTTTGGTACAACAGGACTGAAAACATGAGTGCAACAGGCCAAGATCTGTCTTGCCACAAGGCCCATGCAGAAGCAGGCTCCTATTCTGCAGCTCCTGAGAAGAAGATAGTCACAGACCCACAGGTGTGAATTTGCTTGCAATTTCAGCAAACTGAATAGTGTAATAAGCTTATTGTTGCTATGAGAGTAACATCAAGATAAGTTTGGGGGATAAGTGAATAGGCCAGAGGACAAAAAATATAGCCAGATACCTGAGTGCTAAAATAGCAGACTTAAGAGAAAAACCAAAGATACTTGATAAAAGTAACAATATCTGTTCTGCTTGTTACTTAAAGAAAATAATATTACAGACGGCCAGCAAGAGGTAAAAACTACAGTCAATAGAGCCAGTATAAAATAATAGTGAATAAGGTCAAAGTTCAAATCTGTGCTGTTTTTATTTTCTCTATTTTTTTTCCTACATTTTCATAAAGCTCAGCCTCTGTAAAGCTCAGGAAACAAAGTAAAATTTTAGATATTCAATATTCATCAAATATTTCTTTTGAAATAAATTCCTATTGCTATTCTACAGTGATTTAAATTACAATGAACACGTAGGGAAAGAAATTAGAAAATCAGAGACTAGTTTCAAAGATAGCAGTAATAAAATGTGAACACCTCAACCTCTAGGATTCTTGGCGCTTTTTTCCTGGGTTTTTTTCAGAGTTTCAGAGAGAGACTTTCATTAAAATATATCTTTCTTCAGGAAGTGGCTTAAAGTCAGGTTCAGGCCTAAATTCAAATTTATTCCTGACACAAATACAGATATTACAAGAAAATCTCTTATACAAGCCAATTTCTGCATGTGAACAAAACAAATGTGTTTGGTTTATCTCTTGTCTAGCAGCCAGAGGCCCCCCACTAGACAAGGGTAAAAGAAGCTACCACTGAGTTAAATCTGTTTTGAGCGCTGTGAGGGAGAACTCCAGACTGTTTTTGAGTGACAACATAGCACCTACCCTGAAAAACACTGAAACCAACAAAAGGACCTGCTGACAATGCAGCAAAACATGGGAGAATGTGGATATTGCATAAGCACACTTACCTGAATTAGGAAAAGCCTGCTTCACAGTCTAAAGTCAATCCGTAGATGCAGTGTAAATCAGGAGTATTTCCAAAATACAGCTATGATTTAGGTTGAACATTCCTGTGACTCCTGACTTTAACAGCTGTTCTTCACTTTGAATTAAAAGTCAGGCCCATTCAGGATCTTTGATAGAATCAGGAAGCTTAGAACAACAGGTACTTGTGGTAGGGGAAGGAAAGGGTGTTACTTTTGCTTGCAGGAAGGGGAGAGTATGGAAGACAGCTTGCATCAGTCAAGGGGAACTAGTAGGATGTTAGCTATAGTCACAACCTAGTACTGCTGAAAAGCTAAAGGGCCAGTTGCTGATTGGAAAGATAATATAAGCTGTGAGCCAAGAAACTTGTTTTGTTCAAGAAGAGTGGATCTTGAGTTTCCTTTTATAAATATTCTTGGAGTGCATCAAATACCTAGTGCTTCTCCTGTGCTTCTTCCTCCAATAAGCAAAATATTAGAGACCACACTAATTCTTATTTAAAATTGACTCAAAAAAACGTAAGCCAAATTCCCAACAGTGCAGATTTAAGATAAATCAGTTGTAAGCATGTTAAAGGACAGTTAAACACATAACAAACTCTCTTGCCCAGAAAGGAGGGACTAATGAATTGAAATTTTAGGTGGTACTAGTTGGGTCTAAGTTCTTGTGAGATTTTTTTTTAATCTTTACTGGTTTTAATGCATGTTCTTTCTACTCAAACTGATTTTGAATAAGAGATGAAAACTTAGATTTAAGTACTTGCTACAGGGCAGAGAATCTCCAAATAAAACCTCTTGGGATCTGATGTTGGGAAGTGGGCAGCAGATTTCAGCAACTGGTGCAAAATGATAGAATGGCAATTTTCCTTCTCGAGCATACTGTAAGAAAGATGGAATAAGCCTGTGTAAGAACACAGTCAACTGATCTGATATCAACACTTAGTAGTTTACCTGTCAGAAGAGTTATGGCGCAATTAGGAGCCCTGTACAGGGCTGTGTTTCCAGACTATCCAAGTACTCTCACAGCTAATGCAGTAGCCCTTCTGTCTCCTGGCTGCATCAGAATGCTGTGCCTCACTCTACAATACCCACAGATGATTCAAATCTAAACCAGCAGTCACCTGTCACAACACTTTTCAGTGAAGCACACACTGATTACCAGGCACTCAGTCATTAGTCCCACTTTGTTTGAAATTCTCCCTAATTGTGAGTTTGCTGCTTTTCCATTCATGATAGACAGCAATTCTGCTGGCAAGCTTAAGAATAAAATATCTGAACACCACCCCTTAATTCACACTTTAATTAATGCTGTATGAAAACAATGAACCCTTTCACTGATCCCTGCTGGATCTGGTCTTACTGGATCTCAATTTCCATTGGGAAGTGGTTTCTGTTCCAGCTGCCAGCCTGTGCCCAAGCCCGTCCCGTGACCCACAAGGGCTCTCAAGCCATCCCATGTTGGCCCCTGCCAGCATGGTGCCATCTATCTCTGACCCAGGTACATGTTGCATTGGCAGGGCACGCTGGAGCTGGAAGACTTGCCCCTGCAGAAGGGCTCCGTGGAGCTCCTCAAGCAGAGATGGGAGTCCACCAATGCTACAAGACATGGCCCAGTGCTCCTGTGCTCAACAACCCCAGGGTCCCAGGTGCCAGCTAAGATCAGCGGTAGCAGTACCATGGAGAAAGTGTCAGCAGGCAGCAGGAGGGTGGATGTGTTCAAGGAAGAGACTCCAGATGACCCCCAGCAGATTGAGCATGTCCCCATCACTGTGGAGGAGCTGCGAAGCCACTTTGAGGCTCTGGGTGGCAAGAAGGTAAGTGCTTGGGATAGGCAGACATCTTGAGGGAATAGAGATGGGCCCCAGGGTGGTTTCCTCAGCCTCACAGCACCTCTCTTCTGTGCCTTGCTGGGGGTGGGAAGCACTGGCTACAGCTCTTGTGGATGTCCTATGGACAACTGGGATCAGTATGTTAACACTGTGTTCTATAGTTCTCCTTATTCCATGAAGTTCCTGGTCTGGATCATTTTAATGGTTGCTGACTGGCACTATCTGCCATCCTGTCAGGTAAGTTAGTGTGTAGTTATGCTAGAGAAGTGCTTTTTAGGCTGGGAGAAAACCAAAATATTTTGGCCTGAGAGAAGAATTCCCAAATGAAACTATTTACAAACACTCTAAAACTTTCTGAAAGAATTGCTTCACTTTTGTAGAACAGTACTGACTCCTTTTCAACTGGAAAACCTGATGTCACTTGACCCATTGGCTTTCACTGGTATAACATGCGAGGCCAAACTGCAAACTTCATTTGCCATCAGATTTTTGTCTAAGTATCTGTGATTTCTTTGAATTATCTAGGGAGAAGCTAGGCTTCTTTGAAGCTTAATAAATGCTTCAGAAAAGTCTAAGATACTGAAAAGTTTATTAGTTATCTTAATTAGGGCAACTTCATTTGTTTTTGTTGCCAAAATGTCTTTCACCATGCTTTACCTCTTCTGCATGATAACTAAAATGTCCCTGCAGGTTCTGGTTGCTGATGGAATATTGTGTACCTTCCGCATAGTAATTCCTCACTTTTTGTTCAGTTATCAGGTTAAAAAAAAGCCAACATAAATAAAAAAATCCCCTTTGAACAGTTTTTACCCCACTTATCAATCAAACCTATACTAAAACTTGAGGTCACAACTCTGTGTTCTACCACCGTCTAAATGCTGCAAGATAACTGTGCCAGTCTATGTAGTCAGCCATTTAGTCATTTAATTTCAATGCCCAAAGTGATTTAATTATGGTTTTCTGGTCCCAAAATTAGAATTCAGAATTATGCATGCTGACTGTGATATAATTCATACACAAAATTCTGTTAGTAAAATATATTAGCTTTATGTAAACATTAAAACATAAATTCATGTGATGCATGAAAAAACTTTTCATTGGCCTTAGATGCATAACACAAAAAGTAGCAGGTAACAATAAAATAAAGGTTACAACTTTATGGGATTATTGAGCACTTCAAAGACCATATAAAATAGTCATAAACTGCTGCTAAATGGCATACTCAAATGATTTTAAGGTGGAGACCTTTTTGGTTGATCTAACAGTCATTTTTTCATAATAGTAAAATAAACTGTTTTTTTCCTCTGAAGCAATACATTCAGTATTGCAGACATGATCATTCTTGTAGAAGCAAATTGGTTCCTTTTTAATCTTATTGATATGAAGAGCTCTGTATTGAGTGAGAAAGAGTAATTTTTTGGAGTTAAACAGCATTCTTCACTTGACAGGGTTGCAGACCTTTCTTTAAACAATAATTACCAAGAAAGTAAAATAACTCCTTACTCCCAGTCTCAGAACCATTATGATAATTAAATATTACTTTGCAAAATTTGCTACTGCCTCACCTTCAAATGCTCTGGATTCACATGCAGCCAAAAATCTAACCATTAGTATTACTATTTCACTGATATACTTTATAAAAATTGTTTCCAAGTATATCTCTTTTTGCTAGGTGTTTCTCCAAGTGAAAATTCATTATTTCTGATACAAAAGGGAAGCAAAGGCTCAGTGTAAAGAGTGGGAGGTAGGGGGAAAAAAATTCATGGAAGTGTGACGTGGCTTCCCTCTTTCTTTTTTTTTTTTTTTTTTTTTTTTGCCAAGAAATACGTACGAAATATATTTGAATAGAGCTCTAGTTAGAACGTGAAAAAAGAGGTGAACTCTCTATGGAGCATGCCTTCTTCCTAAGTCACTGAAACTCATGCAGGATTTGCAACTGTTAAGATCAGCATCTTGCGAAGAACACTGAAAGGCAGATGGTGCTTATATACTGGGAGGTGACGAGGGGTGGAAAAGCATGAGGAACAGGCTCTTTTTTTCAGAATTCGAGTGGAAGAGCTTGAATCCTGTTATCCTGTTCAGATAGGTGTCTTAGGAAAGGAGATTTATATTGCCTTTGAGGATTTGTTTCCTCAGCATTGTAAAACATCTTGAGGATGCCAAGATACAATTGACATAAAATGTAGAAAAATGGAATCTGCATCACAGAAGACTTTCACAATATGAGCATTACTTCAACATTTTTACTTAAAAATAAAAATTTAAAAGTGGGTGTACCAAATTGTAGGCATTCATAGCAAAGGTTTCTGATGCTGAAGAAGTATGGATACTTAAGCTCTCTGGTCATGTACTTAAAAATCTTGGCAACAAAGACCAAAAGCAGGACTGACAAGGTTTCAAAAAAGTACAAGAACTCCATAGGCACAGGAGTTCTGCAAAAGGCTAGATAATTTCAGTAATATGTAAACGTTGGAGCCAAACTGATGCTGTTGCTAACAACAGCACTGGCATCTATGTCCAAGATCTAATGGCACAAAAACTGTAGAAATTACCGATGCCTTCACTGGTAACAGTGAATAAGCATGAAAAAAACCCCAGTCATGCAAGATTGATATGATCCACAGCAATCTCAGTCTTTGCATGTATAAAGCCTCAAGTCTGTATCATATTTTAAATTAATTTACTGAAGGTATTTAAAGGTGCATAGTAAGCATTTGATGTGTATCTGGTTTATGACAAGGACCCTAGATGTTAGAGGTGACAAAGGCATTTGTTAATATTAATGAATGTTAAGTATTTCAGTAGTTAAATATTTCACCATGAGATAAGGTACTTGTCATGAAAAACAACAGCAATTTAGCATACCTTGGGTAGATACATTCTGACTGTAATTCTAGCAAGTATTCAATGATACAAGAAAATACAACACTATATAATGCAAGGCTGTGCAAAGGTTTTAGCAAACTGATTGCTTAAGATTCAGTCTCTTTCAACCATAGTACATTCCCGTGGGCAGGAGGAGTGAAGAATGGGGAACGAGCTGATGCGTTTTCTGTGCACTTTTGCAGTGGTTTCACCCAGAAGCGATGGAAGAGGTTAGTACAAAGTTAGAAATGACTATATGTAAAACTAAGTCAAAGCCATAGAAATCACAGTGGAATTTTTAAAATTTAAACAAGATGTCTTTTAAGGCTCAGTGCCAGCTAACTGTATTACAGTTACCTTATGCATAAATGAATGTGCTCATTAGCCTTATGCTCAGAAAAAGACTGCCAAGAGTTGTAACCCTGCTTAAATGCACTATCTCTTGACTAATCAGACTTCCAGGACCAGGGCCCATCTTACTATGCTATTCCATAGACAAAATAGATTTTATTCTAAGAAGGAAAAATACTGCTGATTAAAAATTCTAAAATCTCTCATTCAGGTTGCATTTTCATTACAGTGCTGTTATTTGTATACGAACAAAATCAATAGAGAAAAATCAGGTCAACTAAATAATGTTAAACTATAAAGTGACTTCTTAACCATTAGATCAATCGTGTTAAGAACCCTCTGCTGGTTCAAAAGTGAAAGACATTATTGTATGTATTTAGACTTTTGGCATATTTTTCTTCCTGGTGGGTACATGGTACACTGTGCCCAATCCTAATTATTTGAATGGAATTAACACTTCATATTGCAACAAGAAAATACAAAAAGGAGAAAACAGAGTCAGGGACTAAGTTTAATAATTTTGAAGCTAAATCACTTGGTGAAGTGAAATGACTTTTGCCTGAGTTTATTCAAGTGGAACCTGGATGTATTTCCTTCTTAGGAGTATTAATAAGTTAATTAGTAAGCCTGTTGCTGGAGCCTTTTAATGACAGCATATAGTATCAGAACTGTCCATATCTTTCCATTATTTAGAAATAAACTGATGTCCTATTCCGATAAGATGAAAAGTACTTTTCCCATTCGTGTTGAAAATACCTGTTTCTTAGGAAGTAATAATATATTTAAACATCAATTTACTGTACTGACTTACCACTCCCATAATAACTACTTTAGTTTGTTAGCACGCCAAGGCATTGGAATGTTATAGCAACTAAGGCCTGTGTTTGCTGGAAAGTAATTATGTATGTTTTTCTTAAAATATGTTAAAGTATCCCAACTGACAAAGTAATTTCATGCTTACATTTTAGAGAAACCTATTCAAAGAACTCATTAAAATAATTCATTTAAATAATCTGGTATATGTTCATTAAACTGTGTCCTTTGCAGAAAACATACGAACTGCTGCCAGAAAGTAAATGAAGGGAACAGATGCTTAATGTAAAAGGTTAGACTTTCATTAAAATTGTTTAAACAAGCAGCATCTTTTTTCCCAAAACACTCACAGAAACGTTTATACTCATTTAGCAAAGCCACTTAATGTAGAAAAGAATGGAACCCCCACAACACCCGTAGGTCAGTTTTGTACCCTGTTAGCACTTGCATCATTTGTATTTTTATATGGATGAATGAAAGCAAATGGTGAGGAGTGCATAGGACGGCCAAACAATTACCTTGGTGAAAAGCTTGATCTTGAAGGGTGTGCTGTATGGTCAGCCTTCTGGTTTTTATCTCTTATTCTTTTTGTGACACAATGCACTCCTCCCCTTTGTTGTCATGAACTTTTTTTTTAACAGCAAAGGACTCCACAACAAGGGAAGGACACATTGTCTATGGGACTTGAATTGTAGATCATGAAGAACCAGTTTTGGTGAAAATTCACTTTTTTTTTTTTTTTTAAAGGAATCTTTTCTTCTCTGCTTTTACTTTTTCAGTAAATATGTTGGCTCCTTATAGGTACCTTACAAATCATCTGAAGAAACAATTCTTCTCCCACTTCCATTATTCTTATTTAACTCAACTCTGAAATGGACTGGCTTTTCACAGTTTGGAAAATTTATTCAATTTCTGCCTTTCTAGAAGCTGGACACATTGAGAGAGTTCTCACTGATCTCTACAGTGTTTTGTGCCAGGGAAAGCAGCTGTTCCAATGGAATGGGGAATGTGGCTTTCCAAAACTTCTTTGTTGACAAACAGTCCCATGAACTATTGTAATACCACGTGCGTGTATGTATATATACACCTGCCTTCCTCAAAGTGTCATGGAAAACTGGACTTGAAATCAGTACCAATGACTCACACTTGTGGCAATTGAATATTTCAACAGAACATTTCAGACCAACTTCTTCACCACATCCCTGCTGACTAGTTTCACTAGTTTCTTTCTTTTTTAGCTGCCTAATTTTTAAGTAACTATGCTCAGGCCAAATATTTGAATTGTTCCAAATAACAAGTTATAGTATTTTCCTTTAACAAGTCCTCAAGACCTCTTTTATTCTTCTTCCCTCTATTCAGCTTTACTGTATCTTGTGCTTTATTTGGAGGTGTGTACAGCAGAGGAAACAATATGTAATAGGATATCACCTTGAAATGAAAGAATCATCCACTTTTCCTTACAATGAGAGATGTTAGTGTTTGAGCTATGGCAACAAGGAAGCTTGCTAGGAAAAAAAAGTAGGACAGATCAGTTGAAAAATTGAAACTTGTGTGTCACCAGCTCCTTATGAGAAATTAAATTTGGGTTTAATCCCATCTAGACATAAAGTCCTGCTGGACTTTTCTAAGGAAGAGGACAGGATGGACTATAGTCATATGCCCTCAGCTAAACTTTCCAAAGGAAGTCTCCTCTGTGCTGAGATTTAGTAGATACTTCTATTTGCTACAGTGTTCTTGCTCCTTATTACTTATTCAGAATCCATGAAGATTCATCATGTATCATGTGCTGCAAATAAGGGTTGCTTATTTTTAGGATCACTTGTCCTCAACAAATTGCAAATGATTTCAGGTGTGGGTCTCCCTTTTGGCTGCTTATTGTCTGTCTCTATTCCATACGGTTTTTTTCTGCCCTGCTCTTAAAAGGCTTCTTGCCTGTTTTTTTGGTTATTGTATTTTTAATTTAAAGAGGCACTTTTAATCTGTTATGCTGAGTTGAGTTTTCCACGGAGTACAGTTAGCAAATAGAAAAAAAGTGTTGACAGTGCATGAGACATTACTTCCTAGAATGACTGACTTTCCTATGAAGGCAGTCTGAAAACATGAAAATACTACCAGGAACAGGGAAGCATTTAAATATAATAATTTAAAAAACAGAAAGCACATTTTCTTTACAAGAATAAGTCCAAATATTTTTTTATGCCATTGAACATAATTGTACTTCCATCATTACATGGTAATAGATACCCCTAAAAAGACACATGTATTCACAGGAGTTTAACAGGTATTTTAAAGGTCTAGAAAGTGAAAAATGTGCATTGCCAAAAAGACTTCTTAGTAATACAGGGCTTCTGACAGTTTTTGAGAACTTTTTAGGACTTCTACCTGTATCACAGCAGATATGAATGCTGTTCTGCCTTTAGTTCTTTCTGTAAAGACAAGTGAAGTTAAAGAGAAATATTATTTTGTTTTGTGTTAAGTTCTGCAACTGAGCCTGTAATTTGGAAATGGAGTGAACAGAGAAGAATCTCATTCACTTCAGGAAAACTGAAAGAACTAAAAGTATCATGTTGGTTTTACCTTTCAAAGTGCTAATACTGTAATATAAGGCTATTTGTAGTAGAAGTGTCTGTGTATGTTTCTATATCCAACATTGGAAATGGCACCAATGGACGAATGCTAAGGTGTATGGAAAGAAATACAATATTGTCTCATTTTGCTCTCCCTTCTTGTTTTCTGGGAGAATTTAGGGGGTTACAAGAAGAAATTAGATTTTGACTAAGATTTATATTTTTTTAATCTGTTAACTTTATTCTGAACAGATAGGAGATTTGGTATTTTTAATATTTCTTTAGGGCCTGATATAACAGAAATAGCTTTCTTTTAAGTTTGTGATTATAGCAGACTGACTAGTCTTTGGCTCAAGTTCTCCAGAAGGCAGAGAAGCTCTGCTTTCTATATGAGCATGCTCTCTCTAATCTGATGTGTGCAAGCACACCAAGAGAATGCAGAAATAAGGAAAATGATCCTTAGGGCTTCTTAGGAAAGGCACAAACACACACACAAAAAGTAATGAAATGGTTCTTTAAAGATATGTTTGTTTGAAAAAAAACCCAAACCAAGCCCAGAAATTGGGTGCTATAGAAATAATTTTAACATATTAAAATCTGCAGACATCAATAAAGTTAAAAATTTTTAACTTAGAAGTTGTATGTGATGTCCCTTGAGTTTTGCACAGTTTGATCTTGAGGGGGGGAAGAATTACACTTTCTGGGTCATCAAAAAAGTTATCTTTTCTCTTTCCAGACATATAAGCCAGTAAATACCTCGCTTTACGCAGGTCTATTTTTGTTGTATGGTTTCCAGCCTATTAGCCAGTGGCATTGGAGCTTGATAATCTCTGTGGGAAACTGACCATAAAGCACTTGGAAAGGCACAGCTCCTTTCCACGGTCAGTGGCCAGAAAATGACGTTTGGAAAAGCATGTTTTATTTATGTTCTTTAACTTCATCTCCACGTTTAGTTTAATTTTAGTTTGCAATATTTTATAGACAATACTTCCCATCCTAAGGAATTTCTTCGTAAGTATTTGACATGTGTGGCAAAAAGCAACAAATCTTAAAACATTTTTTCACTGCCATTCTGTTTGCTGGTATTTGGAACAATTTACCAGCTTGAGGTATTCTAATTCTTGAAGCATGAAAGTGATGTGGAAAGATGGGAAGTGACTATGTCCATTACTACTATGTCTTGGGAAACAGCACTTGGAGGGAAACATAACATCTCAGTTAAATTGATTAGGAAGGAAATCAACTTGTGACATAAAGTCTGAAAAACCCACAGGTGGTGGTATGCAGGGGAGAGCTGATCCATAAATTAAACAGAAGTGAGAGAGACGTTAATTGCTGTTGCAGAGTACAATGTCTAATATGTTAAATGAACAATTTCAAGTTAATAATCAAATAAGCACCTGCACCAAAACAAACTATTTCAACAGGCTCTTAAATATGTAAAATAAATTCCCAAATACGTCCCTGTTATCTTTCCCCCAAACTATATAATGTTTGTGGGAACAAACCATTAACAATTTTGCAATTCTCTGACAGTATCTAGTAGAAAGAGAAATGGACTCACCATGTTTTCTGAAGTTGTTGTCATGAGGTTGAAGTAAATGGATCCAAAATAACCATACTCGGGAGTCTGATGTTACTGTTCTGAATCTTCACGAAAGCAGAACAATTCCTAGTTTTTCAAAGAGAAGTATAGCATAGAATACTTCCCACTTTTGTACATCCAAAGCACAGGTAGTACAAATATATGTACAGGTGTTGACATGGGCCATTATAGTACAGAAGCTACCAATGACCCGCTAAATACACTTTACTACACCAGTTGTCTTAATAGAAGCAATCCTCCAGGGATCTGTTTCAGAAACAAGGGCTCTCATGGGTACTTCTGTTTGTGCTTCTTTAGCTCTCTGTCTTTTCCTTTTTGTCAACAGTTCTTTTTGCTCTGTTGTCTCTTTCAAAAAAAGTCCTGTAAAGATGAGATCCTTTTTTTAGATGTTTGCTGCCTAGATTTAAAGTAGCATGGCATGTTATCTTAAAGGTGAGCAATCTCTAGATATTTAGCAAATAGAATAGAAAAATGAAAATACCGTTGCCATACTTTAAACTTGTTTCTTTTTTCTCTCTTTTGTGTCACAGTGTGATGCTATGTTTGTTTCAACTGTAAGACTCAGTAAGATTGGAATAGTAGACTTACTCTGGATTAGGCAGGTTGTGAACTTCATATACCCAAGAGTGTTAAAGATAAGCATTGTCTTTCTCTGAAGCTGATTATATGAAGTTTTGCCACAGATAAAACATACAGTTTCTGGACTATAGGTATGAAAATGGTCTACTAATACTAGTTTTGAGAATCTCCCCAGTTATGCCCATTGTCTCAGAGTCTCATCATTTACCATCATTTATAGCTCATCTGGAATTCTCTATAGCTACATCTCAAGTTCACTTGATGTGCCCAGTATTATTACTGAATAAATGAAAAAGTATGGACACTTGAACACATACTGTTTACTGTAATTTTGGAAGCAATATCAGAGAGTTGTTTTGTTGTTTTTTTTTTTAAATTAGTATATATTTAATTGAAATAAACACATTTAAGACTTTAAAATGTGCCAATTAGTTGGAGCTCTTACTAAGACAGAGATTGTCTTTAGTTAGACTAAATCTGTGTAATTTTATTTTTGCTCTTGACTACAACAGAATGGTTCTTAAATTTCCACTATAAGGGTGAAAACACTGAGAGCTATAAAATTACATCTCTACATTATTAGAGAAAAAAAGATAATAGATCACAAAAGCATAAACGTAGAGCTGATATGGGAACTTAGCAGTGCCTTTAACAATTGCAGAGCAAAGAGGGTACTAAGTTAATTGTGGAAGCTCTAAATAAAGCTTTATTTTGATAAAACACAGTGGGATTATTTACAAAAGTAGTTTGGCTTTCTTTTTAAATGTTGTGGTAGAACTTTTCTCCAATTACTTTGGAAATATTATCTAGAGAGAAAGGACAAGATATCACATTTCATTGAAATGTTTGGTATATGTATATAAATAAAGTGAAGAAAAAGCAAAAGTAGATAGAAGAGGCTAGCTACTGTATTTAATTCTTGCTATGTTTCAATTTTGAATTTGTGCCTCCTCTTGTGTGGTGAGATAGCATTTTATGCTGCCACAGGTCTTTGGAAAAAGAACTCTGACATGATTCTTGGTTACTAATCACACTGGTTTAGAAACAAACTTCAATGACTTGAACCAAGCTTGAAAACTGCAGCCTCTCAATTTTGGTTACAAAGCTATGCTGCCTACACCCTTTCCAGACTTTCATTGCTGTTCTTTCTAATATATTTCATATTAAACACGGCTGTCTCAGACCTGCACTTCTTATTCTGTATGTTTTGCTGGTAATGTATTGCCAGTGTAAATCACTGTATGTAGGCTTCTAGTACCAACTTAGTATAAATTCCCTTTGATTACTATGTGATTTTATTTCAATTTGCTTTACAAAGCTGTAGTAAGATTTACTTCTACTAAGTTTTTTATTTTGCAGTTTTCATAAATTTTATTTCAATTTAGTTTTTTACAGATATTATAACTGGCCTACTTTAAGTGATGTTACTCAATCACTGTAGTATCATATGCTTGAAAATAGCTTATTAGAACATGTTTAGTCACTGTTAAAATAGTTATCTATGGCCTCAGTTTCCTTATGTGCTTCTAAGACACACAACTCTTTTGCCCTCCAACAATGCCAGTAGAGATGGGCCCTTGCACAATATTGGTTTATGAATTGAAGTTTCTGTAGCTATTGCATATTCTACAGATGTCTATTTAATCCATTGTCCAGCTGCTGATTTAGCACAAAGATTCATTACCATACTGTGAAAACTGCTATAAAAATTCAAATCAACATAATACAATGAGGGGCATATAACTGATATTCCTTCCATGAAAGAGTCTGAAAAGCAAAATATTTTAATGTATGCAAAACACTTAACAATTAAAAGAATTTCCCTTTTTAGCTCAAAGAATTAGGCCACTGCTTTTGAAGTAGTAAGAGTAGGGACCCTGTATCAATTTTGCTATGGTGATAAATATCAAATCAGTGGGCGTTTTGGTAATTAAGAGTGAAATCTATAGGCATTTCAAGGCAGAATTTAGCCCCTCAATGTTTTTTCTTGGTGTAGAGGCCCATTCTGAGATGGTGTCTTGGTTTAACCTCAACCAGGAACTAAGCACCACAGAGCCACTCGCTCACTCCCCCCACACCAGTGGGATGGGGGAGAAAATCAGAACAATAAAAGTGAAAATATTTGTGGGTTGAGATGAAGATGGTTTAATAGGTAAAGCAAAAGCCCACATAACAGCTACCTGGGAAGACAAATGCCATCACTCCAAATGTCCTCCACCCTTCCTTCCTTTTCCCCCAGCTTTACATGCTGAGCATGACATCATAGGGTATTGGTCAGCTGGGGTCAGCTGTCCTGGCTGAGTCCCCTCCCAACTTCTTGTGCACCGCCAGCCTACTCACTGGTGGTGGTGTAAGAAGCAGAAAAGGCCTTGACTCTGGGTAAGAACTGCTCAGTGTTTACAGCACAAATCCAAAACACAGCCCCATACTAGCTACTATGAAGAAAATTAACTCTTATCCCAGCAAAAACCTGCACAGATGGCAATTCTGCAAGTAGATATTTATTTTTTTTCCCTCACACCAACAACAAGCTCTTTTCAGGACTCTCTTTCTTGTATACAGCAGAGTTATTTTATACCCTTCCTTCAAATGAAAATACTGTCTTATTTTAAAATGGTCTGTAACAGCTGAAAAGGATAAGCATCTCTGGAGCTGGTCGGAGGATTAAATGAATGAGCAGGTTCAAGGCAGCCATAGGGTTGGGTTTTTTTAAAGCCTCTTGAGAAAAATCTTAGTGAAGTGGTGCATTGCAGACAATCAGCTGAGAATTGTGCCTTTGTCTCACAGTTTACTTATTGGCTTCATAGAGTTTATGCAGCAGGTGTTACTAGCACTCCTCTGTAATAGTCACTTTAGGGGGTTTGTCATCCATCTTAATAATGCCATCAGCATTCCAGCAGATGGTACACATGGTTCCATGCACTTCCTGCCTCAAAATTGCACCAGGATGGATTTACATCATATTTTTAATTACAAATGAAAAATATATCGGAAACGGACATCTCACGCTGGCATTTCCAAAGGCTTTTTCCAGACAGATAAAGCAACATAGTCCTGGCCTTTTTTATATTTCACTGAGATTGAGTGTTTCACAGGAGATATTATCACCTTGTTCAGCACTAGAATTAATCTCAGATCATTCCTATATACTCACCAAAGAAGCAGTCTCTTGTTTTGAACTGGAATTTGAGATGCCAGCTTTTTGTAGGCAATGGCAAATGTTAGGAGCCAGTCCAGCAAAACACTTGGACATTAAGTATAACTTGAATTTCTATTGAGAACAATTATATGAATAACAACCCTCAAATATTTAAAATTACAATCACAATAAAATGCATTGATGGATCAAGATTTTATGTAAGTACTTCTAAAACAACAGAATTTATTTCTTAACACTTATCCTACTGCTCCACTCATTTCCTACCTCATCATCCATTTATAGATTTATTATTTTCCTTTCGACTTATGCTTATATAAAATGAAAGTTAGGTGGTAGCTAGCTTTCCTTTAGGTAGCATATGCAACAAAAGTAGTTAAGACATGATAGGATGGGGATGAGTGCATTTTTTAAAATACACTTAAAGATATCCTTTAAAAAAGATTAAATAATTTGAACATTAATAGTAACTTTTTGCAACCTATTTAATATACCAGCTGCAAATTTCTCTTCCAATCCAAGGTACAATCCCAATACATTAATTTTTATCCCAATACATTAATTTTTAAAGAATTACTGTGAAAATAAATGTCAAAAATAATTCCATAAATTTCATAGGTAATGATATTGCTACTGTCGAGGTAAAAATCTGAAAAAACATTATCGAAACATGCTATAAGTTAATAAAATTAATAGAGTTCAGAAAAATGCAAGGCAATTTTATATTGGTCCCTAGCTTACAAGGATAAGAATAAAACCCAGTAAATTTTGAAATTTTTTAGCTGTTACTGATAACTACAGAAAAATGTAGTAGGAGTAAAAAGAAAACCCTAGATGAATTTGTTCTCAAAGATGCCAACAGTAGCTGAAAACACAGTATATTTTGAAGTTTCCATTTTGTTTTAATGCTGCAGAAGTTAGAATATCATTAAAAGGGTTCTCTGGTGTCAATGACTGAAAGCACACACAAGACTGTTGGCAACATGATCCTGAGGCTGTTCTCATTTATGCTAGAACCGGAGAAGTAGCAGACAGACATGTTCAGGCTGATCTCACAACATGCACAGTGGCACTTTTTAAATTTCTCCTCTCCCTCCCTCATCCTTCATTTCTCCTCTGAATAGCCATTTCCGCATCACAGACTGTCCGTACCAAATTTCAGACAAAATGGTCAGCTTTTCAGCTGTTTTAAACTGAAATATTGCAATTAATGCTGGGTTGTTACTGTAACTGATAACCAACTCTGAAAAAGGGTACAAAATAAATAGCAATTTGAGGGCATAGCCCTTCCCACACAAAATACCCTATTCATTTCAGCCACCTGCTGTCTCCCGATACCCTTGGCACGTTAAGTATCTCATTCCTCTCAACATATCTATGTTCTGGCCAAGCTCTCTCTACTACCTGTGCTGCAATGCCCCCCTGCACTGTCATGCCTGCAATGTAACTCAGCCTGGTCACAGAGCTTATCTTACTGGCACTGTGCCACCATGTCATTTCTTAGCAGCATGTACAACCTGAAAGTGTCCACAGACTAGTGAGGAAGGGTACCAGGAAGTGGCATGGAGCAGAAAGATAGCTACTTTCTTCACTCCACAAATCTTTCTTTTCTTTTCCAAAAATACTTTCCATTACAGCCAAGGAAAATATGATGCTCACTGTAAATGCAATTAGAGAACAATTCAGATTAGTGTTAAAATAGTTATCTCCTGTAGAGATGATAAATAAAAGGCAACAAACTACACAGTATTGGTTAAGATCCCCTATACCATGTTTCAATCTACCCATGTTTAGGTTTCCCAGTGTGTTGATTGTACCTCCTGGCCTATCTGCTAAAATTATCCACTGTATTCAAGATTACCTTTCAGATTCAGTTACACATAAGCAGTAGCAGCAGTGCTCTTTTGGGTAGGGGCAGAGACCGATGTGACAAGACAACTGATGACTAGTGATAACATAGGCATTTTTTCCTGAAGAAAGGCATTTATAATACTCATGGTAATAAAACATCTTTAGTCTCTATGGTTTAATCAGTCATTTGTTTCAATGCTGACACATCATGCTAAAATCTTTTGGCTAATGTCAAACAAAAACTACCATAACTCACAGATTGTGAAAAAATCAAGAGTTTCCACAATACATAACCTACAGTACAAGTACTGTAAGCAATATTCTTGCAAAGAATAACTACAGGTCAAGAAATTTAGTACAGCACATATTTAAGCTATCAGCAGCTATGAGAAAAGTGTGTATTTATTAAAGATGGGTGAAGCAAAATTGTCCTTGATTGCTAACGATGACTCATTCTAGAAGTATACTCCCAATGCCTATTCACTGTTAGTTTCAATAAAATTCAAGGTGAATGTATTAATTGATTATTTGACACCATGAAAACAGCTTTTACAATTTATTTTATATTATTTTATTTGTAAGAGTTCTTTTTGAGGACGGATTAAGTTGCATTGCATAAAAAAATACTTATTTTCTGGGGTTTTTTTTTAATAATTACCAGAAAATACTCTCTAATCTAGGATAATCAATTCATGGGTCAAATTTTGCTGCTTACACATCATGCATAACATCTAAATCTAAAAGCAGTTAGGAGTTACTTCAAAGAGATCATATACAAGGGTAGCAATAAACTGATATACAATAAAAAAAGCTGTTTGCAAGTAATACAAAGGAAGCAGTCTAATGAAGGCGGTACATTTTGGAAATATATGCCATTTAATCAATTAAGGGCTCTGGCAAATAAATTCTGCAAAATCTTGCTGAAGAGATTTATCAGTCACCAGAACAACTACCTACCACCTACCCTCTCCCTTTTTTGATACCATCACTTCTTTTACAGGGACAGCAGATGAGGAAAGGTAATGGACCTTTCATGTTATTGCCTTGCAAAAAAGAGCATATTTTTGCTTCTTAAGCTGTTCCAGTTACTTACTTAATATAAGTAAGCTGTAGTTGAGAGTTCACAGACATTGTGTCCAACTCCATACCAAGTAGCATACTGCATGGAAGAAGCAGCATTCCAAAGCCACCAGCTTCGACACATTAAACTCTTGCTTGGCAATAATTTACTCATTTTGCCACAAACGGTTTAGGCCACAGTGTGATAATGGAATACTAATGATATTGTGTAATCTACCTGTATGGAACATTGGCCACTATTGTGATAAGCTAAATTCAGCTGATAGGTCACAGCAGAATTGAAAAATCAAATTTCTGAAATAAAAATGCCCATGTACACCTGGTCTCCCAGGCATTATTTGTTGTTTTTACATACTCTTACATACCAATAAACTAAATTACAAAATACCCTCTGTCAACTATGTACAAATACTGTTTAAATGAGCAATTGGTGTCTTTTATTGTGAGCCTTACCACTAACACCACTCTTCTCTTGTGGAAGAAACCATATCCAAGAAACGGCAAAAGAAAATTTCCAAGCATCACTGTCAAACAATAAATTGGGAAGCACACAAGAATCTGCAACCTGCAGTGCTACAGAAATTTACCCTGTGGCATTTTGGAAAACATCTCCTCCAAAATAGCACTCCTTTCTAATCTGCTGCCTCTTCATACACTCTCTTCCCCCTAGAACCCATATCTGTTTCCCACCAATAGCTTTCAACACACAGCCTCTTGATGTCTTCTAACAGGAAATAGAAAGTGAGAGAATTTCACTTTCAACAGCACTGAAGAGTCATCCTGGGTGCCATTCTGACATTTCTCTGAAGGAGTCTAGTGTGAAAAGAGGGAGAGCAATGTTTGAAAAGATGACATCAGAAAATGGTCACAGAAACAGCTCTGAAGGTTAGTATTACCACGTTGACCTGATGTCTCACTTTAAGGCAGCAGTCTCCAAACCTGTTTGATGGTGCACCCCTAAAATTAAAACATTTTTGAGCATCCACTCCCAATGTTTGTGTATGTATTTATTATTGTATATATGTACTACTCTACTAATACATTATGCACATTAGGCAACATACACACAAATAAAGACAGATAATGGATGAAGTAAAAAAAAATAATTTTATATAAAAAGTGTTTATTTACAAAAAATATTTTCTTCCTGCACCCCAATGGATGGTATTACACAGCCCCTGGTGTGCACACATCCCACTTTGGAGACCACTGCTTGATGGCATCAAAGAGTGTATCTGTATGTGTTTTGGTTTAACAGAGAAAGAATGTGGATGATACAATTTGCTGACAGAAAAATCACTTATTGACTTCTGAGTGTACAGGACTTGTCTTTAGGTAAAACAACAGATTATCCAAATAAATAGCATTAAAAGACTTGTCTGCCAACAAAATTAATAAGACATTTACATAGTACCAACCAATTACTGACTCCACTCTTGTTTTAAACCAGAAAATTTTTAGCCTGTATGTTTAGCAGTTCCAAACCCTAGAAGATCAAAGGGAAAAAGAAATTCCAGTGCTCAAGAACTTTTCTAGCTAATGTTACTAAGTTTATTATGCTCATTGTTCAAACTAAATACTTGATTTATTTTTTTTTTTATCAAGGTTAATTTTCAGCCATTGGTTATTTTTTTCACTTTTTTTTCCTACCAAATTACAGAGATATTTAACGCCTGCTTATTTCTTTTTGGAAGGACAATTATATATTATGATCATATCACTCCATAATGTTCTCTTCAATCAGCTAGATACAGCTGCAGCTCTCCATGTGGGATTGTTTTTCTGTGTCTCTTCTCTACATCTTCTCAAGTCTTTCAGGTATCTTTTTTATAATATGGTTATAAGGACCTTTTCTTTTTCCTTCTCCTTTTAGACTCTCCTAGTTCAAAGCCTTTCTTTTTTTCTCTCTAATAGAGAATGGAATCCTCCATTTCCATACCTGCTTTTCCCAAGTCTAAATTTGGCACAGTATGTTTCAGAACTATTTTTTGGTCCACCAGGAATAACAAAGAATATGAACTATGCAAAAATGCACAGTCAACAATTTCTGTCTCTTAGAAATGAAGCTTTTTCTAAAAATGTGACAGGCCCATAGGGGATAATGTTTTTCTATGCTCCTGTGAGAGCCATAATACCCCATTTTGCATTCAGACAATCTTACATGAAGTAAATTCCCTGTAGACTCATTTGAGTGTTTGAAAGCACTGGTAAAAACTCTTAAACTTCTAATAGCTGAAGTTAGGCACTGAAATCTGCAACTCTGCATTTGAATAAATATTCAAGTCCTGAAAAAATATAAGATAATGCTGATCCATAGATTATTTCTCTCATCACCATGAGATTGGAGTTTTCTATAATCAATGACAATATATGTCAAACAGCTTTAATTTTTCAGCAAGAACAATACTCTCAAACCACTAAAGTGCTATGGAACTTTTTGCTAAATGTTTCGGTTATGCCAGAATCTTATTTTCCTAGAAGAGGTATTGAGAAACATTTACAGCAAGCTCTATGACTGAGTATCAACAACTTCTATTGTCTGCACTGAAAAATAATGAAGGCAATGCTCATACTGCTGTTCAGCCTATTGTGAAAAACTGGAGAAGCCCATAAGGGATAGCTAATGTAGTCATATCATTGGAAAAATGGCAGAAAGCCAGAATTCTCCAGTCCTATTAGGCACGGAAGATTTTTCAAGCTCCATTTACTTTATAGAACGGAAGTAACTTATCATTAATAAAAGAATTAAATTCTTTGAAATAGATGTTATTGTATGAGTCCTGTAAAACAAAGGCAAACAGCTTTTTCTTGGCATACCTCACCTTGGTAAACATGGCTCTTTTACAAACTGTATCATCACAAGCACACATTTATCCCTAAACAATCAGAAGATATTACACCTTTAAGTTGTCTTGAATGAGCAAAAGCTTAGAGCAAAATGAATGAGCAAAAGCTTAGATCATATAATCTCTCAAGCCACCACAAAGAGCTTCACATTATGTTGTAAAAGAACTAAATTCTAAAGAGACAGCATTTCCTGTTTTAATGCTAACAAGAGAATAGTTTGTTTTACTTTCACTCCCCAGGTGGCTAATTATGTATATTAAAATGTTTTTTAAAACAGTCCATTAAATTAATTGGTCCCAAATCATCAAAGAGTTAAATCACATGTCTAACTTGAAGCACATGAGTATTCCCCTTCTGCTTAATAAAACTATTCCCATGCTTGAGATTAGGTAGAATCCAAGAATCCCTTCCTGAATCAGAACAAGGGATACCAAGAAAGTTTTAAAACTCCTAAACATTCTTGAGAATTAAAGCAATGGCTTCTAAGTACCATGCTGGTAGTGGTCTGTTACGTAATTCAGTCTGCCTTTACAAATATACTGACACTGTTTGGCTATGGTGGACTATCCCTCTGAGTTGCCAAAGCATGCTTCAACCTTCCACCTTATTGGTTAGACTAAGTTTAAGGTACAGACTTCTTACTTGAAGAATAGCATTATTCCTCTCTCTTCTGATTTTGACTTTCTCTGACACACACACCCCACCCCACCCCCCTTTTTTTTTCTTTCCTTCCAGCTGACTTTTACTGATTCTTACTGCTGCTATTATTCTTTCTTGAACTGTAGCAATTTTCTTTTCTATCATGGTTATGTGCAATAGGCAAATATACAGCATGAGATAAGTGCAATAAAAAGAAAATTATCCTCATATAAGTTATGAGTCGGATCAGGTAGAAATACTAAAAAAACTGAGTATATTTACACTGAGACCACTCTTCCATGTATGTCTTGCAACCATGTCTGATTTTCACTGAAGGTTAGAGTTGCTTGTTGTATCTGGACCTTGAACACCTACTCCAGCTGAACAGTTTCACAGTGAACAGGCAGAAGGCCACATGTGCCTGGGAATTCTTTTCTGTTTAGTGGGATAACCCTTCCCTGGCACTCTGTTCTGTGCCAGGTGAAGAGATAGATTTTTGGAAAGTCTCTTGTTACTGCATTTCATAGTGTTAAAGAGTGGGTACTTCAAGGCAAAATGGAGAATTTTTAAATATGTATCTTTTGTGTTCTCACGCAATGCCTTAGTAAAACAATATAATAATCAAAAGTGAACCAACTTAGGTAAGAAGAAATGTGATTGACCAGGCATGTATTTTTGTAATGCATATATGTATAACTATATGTGTTACAGTTCGGCTTCCAGAACAAGGAGCTGACTCTGGCAAATGTTATACAGGCCTCAGACCCTAAAACCAGCCACCACGTTCTACCCTATACACATGGGGATAAACCAGAATGACTTGTGTCCCTCCACTTGCTCCAGGAAGGGATTCAGTGGAGCTGGTCTCCACTGTATGGTATATTTCAGGAGACTGGGAAATTTGTCTTAAAAATTGACAAAAAGAATTCCTAGGAGAAGATTTTGAATATATTTTTTTTCTAAAGAGACCAGTTCTGTAAATGGTGTTGGTTTGCACTGAATGATAGAAAACTTAAGAGTACTTTAATATGTCCTTGGTGTTTTATATGCACATTATGGCTTAACTGACACTACAAAGAGAAGCTACTAATTTCTCAGCAAAATTATTGAGATGCTTAATTTAATGTCTGCAAATCATCAGCAAGATAAAAAGCATAAATTAATTGTACATAGTAAACATAAATATGCTATTTAAAAAAAACTCAACACACTTCTGCTGCAACAAAGTGACAAAGCATGCTCAGAATAAGGAAGACAGAGCGTCAGAAGTGCCGGAATATATAAGAATACAAGTAAGCTGCCAATGACTAGCAGAAAGCACACATCTAAAGCATCCTGTTTGACTTTTCCTTCTTGTTTGCAAATGCATTTTAAGTCTAGGTACCTGCTGGCTTGAATTAAATACATAGAATGGGAGGACATATCTACACTGCTCCTTCCTGCCTCCTTCTTTCCTGTTTTAAGTCAGAAATTTCAAGAAATTCCAAGATTTATCATGCTGGGCTGCGGTGGGCAGGGTGAATTTTGGTGGGGATTTTGAGACAATTTTGTTCAGCTATAGCCCCTTTCTGTAATTTCAGGAAATACAATTGTGGGGTTTTTTTTACAAAAAAGCAATGCAAGTTGCAACAAATCTGTCATATTATGCAAGCACAAGGAGAAACATAGATGGATTTAGGGAAGATCAGGGTGGTCTGATATCTGCAGCACAAGCACAAGGATTAAAAAATTAGATTCTGGTGGCTTTACTAAAAATATATCTTCTTGCAGTCTTAAAATTCCCTCCCCTACCAAATAAGGAAGGGAGTGTCCTTGTTACAGAAATCCAGGGTCATTCAGCCCAATTTTCCATGCACTATAGAAAAACCTTGTCAGGACAAGAGGAACTTCCAGCCTGTGGGATTATATAGAATCTCTTCTGCCTCTGATCACAGGCAAGAGAAACACTCACAACATACATTTTTTTCCTTTGTCTGAAACAACAGGAAAAAAAAATATATTTATGCTAAATTTAAGGCATTTTTCGGGGTATATGGAACTCTTCTAATACAGTCATATGAATGTAGAAAGCAGCAACAAAAAACTGTCTAGTCCTAGTAATCAGTGCTGCTCCTTAGGGAGTACTCTGCACTGTTGTCTCCATATTCACTGAGGCTGAATAGATGCTTATAGATAACTCTATCACATTCACACCTTGAAATAAGGTTAAAATGTAGTTAGTAATTCAGATAATTTTCAATAAGGTTTTAGTAGTGCTAAACCAACTAAAACATACTCTAATACAGTGTCATTAAAATGAAATACACAATCAACTCAGAACAGACTCTCTGTTAAGCAAATGAATACTATAATATATAGCTGATTAGAACATATCTAATAATATATTGTTTATAGTACTTACAGTGACTTTTTACAGTATAAAATAATGCAAATGTAACACTATAAAAAAAATAGACTATGCTTGCTGTAAAAATTGTAGGGGGCTGTATAAAAACAGCTTTTTGTTATATTCCACAAGGAATCTCCCCCAGTTTCAAAAACTTCATTACATTAAATTTTTCTGGACTCAGTAAGTTTTACATCCAAAATAAGATACAGTTGCTAAAAAATTGATAATAGTGCTCCTTCTTACTACTGCTTTTTTAAAAAAATACAGAAAAAAGGTACCTGTTTCCTTCTTAGAAAATAAGATGTCTGTCTGTACTTACAGTGGGTTCTCACAAATCTGGAAGAGGACTACCTAAAGAAAGCACTCCCAGGGCTGATACCACACCACCGGATTTCCAGGAGACTGTCTCCTTGAAAGAAAGAGTGGCTATGTACAAGGCTGCTGTGTCTGAGAGAGAGAGTAGCAACTCCTTTGCTCATGTAAGATATCAGTGGTTCCTTATCTTCTCAGCTCTGTATTTGCTTTGCATAGTGACATATCCTACATTCTTTATTTACAGAAGCTGACTAATGGACCGTCATGGGGATCAAAATTTGAAATGTAAATTCCAGAATCTACGTACCAAACATATTGATACACCATTCTCTTATCTCTACTGAATGAGACTTTTATACTATGTACCTTTGATCATTTGGACAATTCCTTTTAATTTATTGGAAGGACTGTTCTTTTTATTCCACTATTGCATGAACTGCATTGATTAGGACCATAGGCTTGAGACAGATTCGCAACATAGTTATTCTTTCAGCTCATAATGACAAAACCCAGTGGTTTCTGCATTACTAAAAAAAATTACCAAATAATAAAATCATATTCAAAAGTATGTAAATTTAGACCCCTTGCTATTCAAAGTACAGAATTTGAAATTGCTGCATTTTAAAATAGCAGCTCTATGAGACAAGGTGAATGAAAAAGTATTGTTTTATAATAAAATTAATTAAAAGTGGGCATTATGTGAAAAAGTATTTAGAAAAAATCTTTAAAATGTTGTTTTACTGATCTCTCTACTTGTCTGCCAAAGGGATTAGGTATTTTACAGCAAAGTGTAATACTGATACCAAGTAGCACAAAATATTTGGCTAATAGAATTTTTAATCTATTAAAATAGAGCAAGACCAATTTACCACATATTTAATTATCAATCAGGAATATCTGAAAATTGGGTCTTCAGATCTCAGACAGGAAAATCAGGAAAATCTGCCTCAGTTCTGAAGAAATACTATGGGGAATAAAAGAGTATTTTTACCATATCTTAAAATACTACCAAGAAGTTGTAGCTCAGGCCCTTGTAACAGGAAATGGAAGCATTATGCTTGGTTGCCACAATGTTACAATGACAATAGTATTTGGTTATGCTAAATTTTCAGCACATGGGAAGAACATCTTTTTCTAACTGTAAGCTCGGCCAGAGTAATTCCTGTAAATCAAAAAATGTGTCTGGTAAAAGAAGGACTACAATTCAGCTCTCACCAGCCAGCCCCTTTGTTCATATGCGAGAGGAGCTGTAGAAGGATTCCTAGTCATACCTGCACCTTGTTCTTGGGAGAAATGGTCTGCAGCAGCTGAAGGGACCTTCTGGATGCTTGAATAGCCCATAAACCACATAGCAAAAACAGCCATCAGACACAGTCCAGGTGTTTCCCAACCACCAATGCTGCTGACTTCCTTATTTCCTAATTGTCCATGTGTATTTGGAGCAGATTTTTGCATTTCACCTGGCTCAGTAGGTTCCAAATCCCAGCTCCTGCAATTGGAAACATTGCTGAAGTTAGTGCTCTCATAAAGAAAAGAATTGTGTGAAACCTGACCCAACCTAACTATGTTAAGCACACAGGAAGTACTTCATTTACACTCTGGAACACCTCAGAATTTCTTGATGAAATGGATGAAAAAGGACATATATATCCAGTTTCATTAAAGGGAATTAATACTTTTCCTTAAAGGGCCCACAACTGCATTTACCCCCTCTAAATATCTCAAATGGCTGGCAAGGTGTGCCTGAAATGGTCATTCACTGAATTAACTACTTTTCACATTCACACATCCATGTACATATAGAATAATGCTGCCTTCATCACAGGGGGGAAAAAAATCAAAAATCTGGTTTTTATGACCTGCTTACTCATCAGGTGTAACCACTAAACCTAAGTTTACTTAGTAACCTTCATGACAAGGCTGTTTCTAATTATTGGGTGGTTTATTTTCTACATACTGATTAATAGGCTTAAATGCTGAAAGCTTTGTTTTAGTACCTTCTAAGAGGTAACACAAAAGTGACAAAACTAGAACAGGGAGTGTGAGGGTAAAGGCACTCTTGTGACCTTCAGCACTGTTGTTAGTTAAGAAGGATCATCTCACAAAGGCCTGCCTGAAGCTCTCTGGATATTTTTCAGTGATACCTATTGGGGAAAAAAAAAAAAAAAAAAAGAAAGGGCCAGTGGCAACTCTGAATGCAACAGAACTCAGAATAGACAAGTAGAACAGGCAACAACAGAGAAGGATTTTTCTGGAAAGTGGTTGCTACTGATAATCAGGTAAATGGAACCTACTCTTTTTGTGCTAAAGATTCAGGCCAAACATGCACATTTTTCAAATATAAGTTGGCCTTCAGTTCTCCAAATCACGATGTGTGGCTCCTGTGCAGCAGTCTACGAACTTAGCAGGAACACTATTGTCCGAGTCATTCCTGCAAAGATAAGAGTATGACACGGCTGATCCCTAAAACTACAGAGGAAATCCCTGAGTCCTCAGACACTTGTTTAGGCAGTGATGAATATGCAGCTACGCCAGCAGGATCTATTTCACACAGGAGCAGTTAGCAGGTAGTTTTAAATAAACTCTAGATTGTAAAATTCCAAAAGAACTTCATAATTTGCAGGTCCTAATTTTTGGTTGAGAAGCAAAAGTCCTAAAATGGGCCAATGAGATTCAACAGTTAAGAGTACAGATATGTTTTGTATTTTGCTGACAACATCAGCAAACATTTTGCTTATTATTGTATTTATTCTGAATGATAATGTTAATTCATGTGTACTGTAAGGTTTACAGATTAGATCCCTGGAAGTTGCCTGTAACACGCTACAGACATACCAAGTGTTTCCAAATTTTCCTTATAAAATTTATAAGCATTATAGCATACTGTTATTAACTACCTTTTTAAAAAAATAAACTCACAGAAATATGTTCTTAGTGCTAACGGGAAACAACTAGCCTTATTTTATCACTCTAGGCTTCAGAGAAAACCAAGTTCTGTACTGTGGCTGGTGGCCTGGCAGCAGTGAGGAAACAATTTGAGAAAATGCAGATGACCTCTTCACAAAAGACCTTTGCTCAGTACCAGCACCAGCAGAAATCTGTACAGGTAACAATAACATTTTTAATACTAACAAATGAGGTATGCCATGCTAGACAGCTTGAGGGAAAATATGATTGTTTGCTTTACTGAAGAATTTTCATTATGACGACATTTTCCTAATGGTCATACTCATAGAATTTTCTCCTTGAGATATACTACAGGAATCATACTTTTTTTTTTATGCAGATAGACACTCAATATAGGTAATACTAGACTTAGTGCAAATAGATGAATAAAGCAGACTACTACCACAGCAATATTTTATACCGATCCTTGTATATAACACTGTAATTCATTACCAAGTATCATGGTGATATTTTGCATTTATTGCACTTGACGCGATGTTAGGCCATTCTCTTTTGAAAGGAGTTTCCTGCTTCCACTGAATTAAATCTAATAAACTCCCTTAAACAGATCAAAAATTGCACAGAACCACCCAGATGCTACATAAAAGTAGAACAAGGCAGCAGCTAAGTGTTATTTTAGATAAAAGGTCTTTACATTTTATTACTTCATTAGCATATACTATGAAAAATTGTTGCAGGAGATAACGATTTTGGACTATGTGAAATCCTCTACAATAAAACACATTGCACAATATCTCCTGTGCACTCTGAAGAACAATAATGGCACAGTAAATTGCTTTACCATTCTGCACTTCTTGGAGAGATTTTTAAACAATACTGCTCTCCAGCTTTGTAGAACAGGACACATCAACATTCTGCCATCGGTTCATTTTCATGTTAAATATGATAATAGTAGTATGTGAATATGACAATAGTAAGTATGACCATATCTACCAGTCATGTCTCATTTCTCACACATTAATACAAATATCAACCATTCGCACAGACAACAAACAAAACTCCAGTCTGTAGGGAAGGAGACACACTTCACTGCAGATGTATTAAAGCATTTTTAACTAAGCAGGAAAATCCCGTAGTTGGACATAATCATACTGGAGAATAATCCATGGTAACAGGAAGTGTTATGCACATACTTTTCTGATGATGTGATCGAACCTAGCTGCCATTTGTCTGGATGAAGAAATGCAGAACCGTGTACAGAAATTGTGTGACTTTTTATCTTACTCAGAACCAAATAATTTCATTTCTGTGATGTAAAGATGCATCTTCCGTGGCCTAACAGTGACGTCTAGTTCACAAAGTCACTATGATGATTCCATTTCTTCAACAAAGATGTGACCTCCAAACATACTTATCCATGTATTTGTCCTTTGTGGGTAGTTGAGGAGGCTCTCTCAAATCATCAGCAGAAATAGTCACATTCACAGAAAATAAAATCACTCGGACTATACAGAACAATCCTTAAATTTAGGTTAAATAACTTACTGCAAGACCATAAAATACCATTTCTAGCTAACATAACTGCACTCTCATGGAAAATGGGATTATACACTTAGGTAGTTGAAAAATTATTCAAGGTCACTGAATCAATCCCAGGGCAAAACAGAGAAACCATCTAGTTTGAAGACAAATCTTCAGATCTGGATAAACTCAAACTATCCATCCAAGCTAAAATAAGAAAGCATTTTATTTTTTAAACAGTAATGTAAATAGCTGAACATTTTACTACATACTTAATATTGCATAAGGAGCGCATGGCTTTTAATTGAAAATATTGACATCAAATCTGCCAATAATAACTATTTATCCTTCTGGTTTTCTCAGGCAGCAGCCATCAGTCATAGTTCTCTTCACTGTAAAGGACACTGGTTCCTTGTGAAAGGTGCCATTTTAGTAGCAGTATGAATTAAACTCTTATCCAGAATGGTGGACATGAAAATGAAAACTGCTCACAAAATTGCCAAGCACTCACAAACTCAACCAGAGTTTGCTTAGAGACCTAGCCTTTAACTTCACTACTAACATCACAAGCATCTTTATGACTGACCACCAAGCTGAGAACATGTCATGAGCTTCAGTGTTACTGCTCTGCAGATGTCAGCCTGGAATGGTTTGCTACACCAGCTGAGCTAGCTAGCTGCTCGAAGTCTCACTATCCAGTGTCAGAAACAAGCCATTTCTGGCAAGTGAGGTGAACATCCCACATAGGAAGGATCAGAGGAATAAATTGGAAGTATCTGATATTAACTTAACCATATAGTATCAGGTGTCAGGAATGACACACATACAGCTACACCTCCTTCACTGACAGTCATTCTAGACAAATTTTCTAAGATTGCTAGTGCAGCAATTGCCAATCTTCTAGCAATTGCAGAGGATAAGAATGAATAATGGGACAATGATAGTGAATGGTGAAAACCTTACCTTTTTATTAAAATCTTCCACATTGTGCCCAGAACACCTTAATTATATACATGCAACTAAGCAAAGCTGAAAAATCACAGAGGTGAAGTGCAGATAAGTGAAATTCTTTTAAGAAATTTCTGCAAGAGTCTCACAGTACTGATGCACAGATGATAAGATGATAAGAACATAAATAGGTAAATAGTTTTGAGGAAGAAATTAAGATCCACACCAAGTAAATCATACCATTAATCAGTCATTCTGTTGTTACTAATTTGTAACTGAAGCCTTAGGCTCACAATTTACTCCCACGGTTGCCTAAAGGGAACTACATGTTTGTACATACTTATCATTAGAACAGTAAGTTCTAAATCTTCCAATACATAAATGATATTATATTAGCCAACTTTCCACAGAGCTTACATGATGACCATAATGTACAGTTCAATAAAAACCAAAATGCTCAAATGTGATCAAGTAAAAGGCTTTCTTGGGCTTGGACAAGCTTTGAATAATGCATACAAATATACATATATAGAATTGTATATGTGTTTCATGTATGTACACATATATATTCTGAGCCTCAAAGCAATGTTATTTTTTCAAGTATGTTTTGTCTGCTGTCAGAATAGAAGGAAACTGCAAAAATGTCAACACAAAAAACCAGACCTGGTTCTAAAATACACAGAACAGTTACTGAAAATTCAATCTTAGCACATTTTGCAATAAGAATTCTATCTAAATTACTGCAGCACAGAGGCACTAAAATTGATATGTGGGCCACAAACATACAAAATGCATGTAGCAATTACAGTTCTCTTCAGTAACAGAATTGAAAGCCTGCATAAAAATGTACCCGTCTAATAAAATTTATACAGAATTATTCTCAGATTTACATCTTTATTTTTTAAATAGTATTGTTTGAGGATAGAATGACTTATTATCCACAGACACCACAGGACACTGTAACCCTCTGCATTAAATACCATAGAGATACGCATGGGAAGGCTAGCAGCCTCCAGAAAGGGTGACTTGAAATGAATACAAGAGACTAGCCAGTGATGGAAGTCTGAAATAAAAATAAAATGACCACATGAAACTATTCATGAGCTAGCAGCATGCCAACAATCATCCATGTGACAGTGTTTTCTGAATCTCACTCATGATATGGCATAGAATAAACAAAAAGTAATTAAAAGGTGACTGAAAGGCTATAGGCACAGTAACTGTAATAGTCGTCTTTTCAATTCTTTTCACCAAAAATGACTTTTGAGTTCTGTCTTTCATCCTCCCCTGCACTGCTGGAGGGGAGCTGTTTCCTCCTGACACTGTGATGCAGGATCTGGTTGATTAAATAACCTTGCTGATTTAATAATTCACAGTGTGGTAGGAATTGTGTATTCCATAAAAACAAATAAAGGGATCAAGCTCACACAAGCATAACTGTTAACTACCATCAATTCTAGATCATAATCTTCAGCCACAATCCAGCATCAGAGGCATGACTTACCCTGCATAATAAGATAAGAGCAACCTTATGCCCTGCAGACCATCAAACAATTCCACAGAATATTCTCCAAAATCTCTGGGGTCTACAAAACAACCAGCAAACAAACAAACAACATTTTACCCTCTGTCACTACCATTTCAATTAGCCATCTTGACAGACACAAAAAATATGAGAACCTACAGGTCCATCTTCTACCCTGCAGGCTCAAAGCAAGGCCGTGTAATTATATTGTCAAAATCTGGCCCATAATCTTTAGGCTGCATTTTAGACAGCCATTGCTGTCGCATTAAATGATTATAATCTTTTGCAATATGGTAACTACTTCATAAGCAGTACCAAAGTTACAGCAATAAAGCAGTAGTGACATTCAGATTAGATTTGCTTCCTGACTACATTAAACCTAATTATATTCCTTTTTAATACCCCACACCATTCAAAGGACACATAATGACTATCATGAACATATTTCGTGTCTCATGAATGAGCTTTTCCAGCAATGAGAGCTTGACTTACATATCTAAAACATGCACATTAGAACAGAAAAGCATATCTCAGATGAAAAAAGCTTATATATGCATAAATATATTGAAAAGCATATCCATATAAAATGAAAAGGCATATTATACATACACCTACACACAGTCATTAAATGGAGAGTAGATGGAAAAATTTGCACTTCATTTTCTTTGAACTGCTACTTTTCAACTTGGTATGGGGTGAGCTCTACATCTCATGTTGTGTGGCCCCCTCATAACTGTTACACATATAGAACTTGTGAGTGTAAACCATGCCCTGACTTGCTCTCCTCAAGCCTCACCTCACTTTGATAGTTCAAAATTTGCGGTAGATACAGTTAATTTTGACACTGGTAATGCACTAAATCATTTACTGGAACAGTAATCAGAAAATTTATTCTACCTTTTGTTCATATTATTTTAATTAATCTTATAGTTGAAACAGGTGATTTGGCAGCACAGAGGTGGAAAAGGATTCCTAAAGCCCATGAAGGGGATGCATGTTGTTTTTCTGCCACAGAACCTAAGAGCCTTTCCTGCCTACTGTATGGCAGAAATTACGGGCCCGGCAGTGGATGCTCCCCTGCACTGATTCAGCAAAAATGTCAGTGGAGATGCAAGCAGTACAAGCATTCCTTAGTTTGAATGCAGAATAAATACCATGAATATATGCTTTATCATGGGATGACAAAGGGAGAGAGATAATTTCTTGTCCCACAATTAGCTGAATTTCAAGGAGGTGCCAGGATTTGAGATGCAGGAAGCTTACAGCTCTCTACTGCACTAGATGTATAGCAGCAATCTCAGAAACACAGTGCTGCTTTCATTCACATTAACATTACATTGAACACTTGGGAAGCTCTTGCTAGAGGGACCAGAAGGTCCTTTCATTTAAAAGCTTATTATCAGTAGAAACTAATAGGCAAGCTTCCTTCTCACAAAGGAAGAAGAAAATTTAATTTGACATTAGTGAAATTATTTGTTAAATGTCCCTGTGTGCATACTAGTGTGTAAGAGAGGGGAAGCACAGAACTGCTACCTTAATAATATCAAGCCTTAAGATTTCTTCTAATCACAAAATCTCAAAGTCCTCCATGGGTATAGGTAGTGTGATGTAACACAGGTTCTGTGACAGGCTTTAAATAAGTAAATAAATCATTGCCAGAATCTGGAATCAAATAAAACATAGATAATGTCAGACATTAGTTTATACAGACATCTCAGTGCATTAAACTCTCAATTATATGTTCTGTTTATTACTCAGCAGTTGTCAGACTTGTAGATACAATGCTAGCCTGTATATTTTATAGACCTTCTGGTTGCCTATGGGTCGTCTTTTTTTCACAACTGCGATTCAGCATTGGTTTTTTTGCATTGGAAGAGCTATAAAAAGCATATGCAGGAAGTCATCTTCTCTTATACAGACATATTATTATACTTTATTTTACAAAGTTGCATTAGCCTCATGCACGTTGATAGGTAACAAGTTAATGGTACAGCACATAAAGCCAGAATGAGTTTCCTAGTCACCTTCATCCCCTTCCAGTCTAATTATACATTCTAGGTATTCAAGCAGCTTTCTGAATCTGCTGCTCAAAGTCTGGCTGCAGTAACAGAAATTACTTGCTATCCACTGTGTTTTGAAAGAGCCTGTTCCAATTTTTATGGCAACAAATATCTATCATAATAACAATGGTACTCTGCTGTAAAATGACTGTTCTAGTTACACCAGTTACATTAGAATTTATTTGTGAAAGCTCATCATAGGCAAAAAGAATAACAAATCCAATTTAATATTAGCTATTATTTGCGATTATTTTTATTTCTCTTTAGGAAACATCAAGTAGCAGTCAGCACACAGTATCAAGCAGCACCAGGGAAGTTGAGTGCAATGAAATGACCTCCAAAAAAGTCAAATGGAAGCCTCTCAAACACAAGAGGTTAACTATATCAATTAATAGTCATGTCATTGAACAATTATACTGATGCTGATACATATCTGCATTGCTTCTTCCTCCTTTACCACTTGGTAAAGCAAGATCTGGATGTTCTGCTGATAACCTCACTCATTAGGCAGTACATAATAAATTTTTAGAGGTGTTTTATTATTGTACTATTGTTTTAACATACTAACAATTAGGTTGCCATTCATATTTTTCTTTGATGTAACATGTTGCAGAAGTATGGAAAATTCTTACATAGTGCACTAAACCCTGTAGTAAACTGAAGTTTTGTGCACAGGTTTCTCATCGTGAGCAAGTTACTCGTGAGATCAAAATGGCTTCTACATTCACTCAGCACACTGATGAAACAGGTAAGAAGTGCCATGAGAATAAAGGCACACAAATCAGCAATGGCAAATGTCTTTACTCACACAAATGTACCACTCTTAGTATACAAACATGAAAATGCACATTGCTCCAAGTTCTCAGCAAAGCGCATCTATTGACTTCAATCACATTTATTGACTTCAATGGGACTTAAGAAATCAGTTTAGAATTCGTTACGGAGAGATAGCCTTTGCCTAAGGAGGAGGTTTTAAGTATGTGCTCAGTTGCTTGAAAGAACTGGAGACCTGAAGAACTGTCTGAGAACACTAGACCATGTATATACAAAATTGTGTATGAGAGAGGTTTGATTTATAACTAACTGAATAGCCCTGCAGAATATGACCACAGTGTTAGGACACTGCTGCTGCAGTTTAGACCTGGTATTAGAATTCACACCATATTCTCCCGAAGACCCTAGTCAACCTTTAGCCCTGCCACACTTCTCAGGTATGGCAAAACACTAAGTGATAACGTGTCCCTCAACAACTATTCTGTAATTTTCTCTATGGGTTTCTATTCATGATCTAGTGACTCTCTAGACTTCTGCAAGGCTAAGTACAATTTTTCTAATGTAATAATGTTTCATAATTCACTGATATAGTCAATTTCATAAAATTCAGGATGGAGGAAAACCAATCTTTTTTATTCTTCTTCACTACAGCTCAGAACGAAGAGCTCCCAAAGACTATAACACAGATTTTAAAAGAGCAGATCGAAAGGAGAGCTCAGGAAAAGGCTGACAGAGAGACTGCAACACCTGCAAAAGAAGTAAAGGTCTGTGCTTTTAATAAGAGGGCTCGTTCTTTATGCAAATTGGAAGTGGTGACGTTAAGATTTTAGTCTGTCATGCAATCTGAATATCTATTTTGATGAGTTGTGATTAAAAACATAACCTATAAAAAAGTGGTGGAATATATGGACTTTAGGAATTGAGTGCATATAATGAAGTACTTCAAAAGGCTCAAAAAGTACTTACAGTGTGTGACAAACACTATTAAAAGCAGACCTTCATAAAAACTTCCACATTCCTGTTCTCCTCTGCTGAATACAGTTTCCTCCTTCCTTGTTTTGAATCTGCAAATATATATAATTTCTGTCACTACAGATTCTTAGAAGTACAGAAAATGTCACTTTCAGAAGAAATGAGTGAGCATAAACCACAGCATAACTTTACATTATGGTTATAATGCAAAGTCTGCATTTGTTGCAGCAAAACGTCCAAGACTGCTCAATCATAATTTTGCATTTTGTATGAATTCCACATTTCTTTACACACATATTCTATGGTGCAAATAGCACAGCTCTTTGTTCAAAAGATTGGTTTTATGCATTCAGAGCAATATCTGACAGATTGCGTCTTTCCAGATCTTATTATATTCCTATTGCTTGGATCCTTGAAGAACCAGCTTTTGTGAAGAAAAGAAAAATTGTTTTATATTTCACTATATTTTTAAAAAAAACAACCACTTTTGTTCCCTAAAGATGGAATAGACCTATCAGGAAATTATATTGCCTTCAACAGTTAGTTCATCTTCTACTGCCACTTCTGCTACACCAAGGAAAAAACTGGATGGAACTGCTACTTCCACAATGATTTGCTCCAGATCCCATGAGTATGGAAAAGCAGAAAAGTTTTCCACTACCTATGCAAAAGCTCCATTGCAAATGACAGCAACTTCCCAGTCCACTGAATTGTCCAGCTGTCCCACAAAGCCCCCTGTCTCCACAGATCTGTACCCAAACCAAAGAAATTTATGTGAACTAAAATGTTTATACAAACATATCAACCCACAATCGAGAAAACACTTAGCGAAACATTACCTGAATGAGATTTCTAATATTTTTCTGGTGCATGTGAAACACAGTATATGATGTCAGATGTGCAGCAGGCTAGAGCTGGCTTTTCCTTCATTGCTCAGATGAAATGCAATGTTTAGAGTGATGTGAAATTTTGAGACATTTATTCCAATTAAAGATGACACTCCAGACACAGACAAAGCTAGAAGCATTGCAGACCAGGAAACCATTGCAGGTAGAAATGTTCAGACCCAGCCTCTTGGTGCACATGCTCCATGCTCTGCAGGAACTATAGACAAGCCTCTTGCATTAGTGAAAGGAGGTGTTCATGCAGTCACATGGATGTTTGAAAGGCAGCCGTTGGACTCTACAAATAAAAATTATCACAACGAGGAACAAACATCAGATAAAACCATCTGACTTAGCATCCAGAAGGACAAGCTTGAAAAGTGGGCCTGTGTGAACCTCATGAGGTTCAACAAGATCAAGTGCAATGGCCTGAGCACAAATACAGGTTGGAAGATGAAGGGATTGAGAGCAACCCTGCAGAGAAGGACTCAGGAGTACTGGTGGATGAAAAGCTGGACATAAGCCAGCAATGTGTGCTTGCAGCTCAGAAAGCCAACCATATCCTGGGGTACATCAAAAGAAGCGTGACCAGCAGGTTGAGGAAGGTGATTCTCCTCCTCTACTCTGCTCTCATGAGACCTTAACCTGGAGTACTGTGTCCAGCTCTGGTGTTCTCAGCATAGGAAAGACATAGACCTTCTGAAATGAGTCCAGAGGATGGCCACAAAAATTATAAGAGGGCTGGAGCACGTCTCCTATCAGGAAAGGCTAAGAGAGTTGAGGTTGTTCAACCTGGAGAAGGCCCCAGGAAGACCTTATTGCAGCCTTTCAGTACTCAAAGAGGGCCTATAAGAAAGATGGGGGCAATCTTTCTAGTAGGGCCTGTTGTGACAGGACAAGGGGTAATGGTTTTAAACTAAAACAAGGGAGATTTAGAATAGATTATAAGGAAGAAATATTTTACAATGACAGTGGTGAAGCACTGGAATAGGTTGCCCAGAGAGGTGGTAGAATCTGCATCCCTGAAAACATTCAAGATGAGGTTGGATGGGGCTCTGAGCAACCTGCTCTCATTAAAGATGTCCCTGCTTACTGCAGGGGAGTTGGACTAAATGACTTTTAAAGGTCCCTTCCAACCCAAGTTTCTAGTGGTGCTGTAAAGACTCTAAGGCACATGCTGAAAGCCAGAACATGGGTAAATGCAGGCAGCTCAACCCAGTGGATGCCCTTAACTTGTTGGAGCTGATAAACTTTCCTTAAATTCCCTCTTTGTCTTTGTTTTTCTCTTTTTGACTGTTTTCTTCTAAGGCACAATACTCCCTACCAACTATCCAACTAGATGAAGTATCACCATCCAGCAAGGCAGTTTTCCAGGAGTTGTCACTTTTTTTTTCTCCTCCCAATTACCTTATACCTTTCTGTATCACAAAGCTTGGGCCTTTACTCTCCTCTACCTTTATATTCACAATACTTGTGTACATAAAGCACATTAAGCAGAGTCCTTATGTTTGGCTCACACCACCAACCACGAACAGCCGTGCCGCGTGAGGTGAAAGGCATGGCTGGAACACTGCACTCCATGCCTGCCCGGCATCTCTTTGTCAGGCAATTTGGAACTAAGTTGAGGCTTCATCTCAGGCTTTCTATTTTGTGATCAACAATTCTTTGGGGAATTTTTCTGGTTTGTTTTGTTCATTTGTTTTACTGGTGGTTTATTCTTTTTGCAAGTTCTACACAATTTTGAAGATAGTTTTCAGCACTTTTCACAACTCTCTTTATCAACACTAGAGATACTTGGTAACTTAAGCTGTAGTTATAGATTTATATATAGATTATATTTTCTGTCTTGATTTACGATATGTGCCTGGGCAAACCAAAACTAGGCAGAATGCTGAAAGAAGCCAAATTTTCTGTTGATGTCAAGGGGCATTAGTGTTTCCAGTGGGGATAATATTTATAAAAGCAATTATTTGGTCCACTCTACTTGTATTTGTCTGCTAGTATGGTTTTCACAGCAATTCAGAAATCAAGACAGAAGAACAGCATGCATTTTTCCGAGGACAACAGATTGTCCATTATTTCATTCTGCCTCTTACTGCTATGAAATAAACCTTTTATTCATGCTTTGTAATTCAGAGAACTAGTTTCCTTTATAATTAATTATAATTCATACAAGAAAGGATTTCATATAGGTAGCCAATAAATTGTATCTAACTCAATCTTAAAACTTAACTGAAGAAAGTATCAGGTCTGCAAATGAAAACTAAAAATCACAGACAGTTATGTTAATGGCATATTTGGACCATATGAGCGTACAGTTTGCAGGTTACCACAAAAGTGGAACTCCCTGATGTGCTTCTGGCATGATTAAGCAAATCTTCCTCATCAGAATTTCAAACATCTCCCCTTGTTTATTGATCTCTAAATCACATGGTAGATTCAAAGATTATACATACATTATACTCAATTCCACTTGTACTAGTAAGTCTTTTATTATCCCACCTCATTTCACAAAATAAATAGTTGTTACAAAAAAATGGGAAATACTGTACCTGGTGTAGTGAAGTGAATAGTCCTTTCATATGCATGGATTTCTGAAGAGGGAAAGATGAATAATTTTTCATTTTCAAAGTATCACTGCTAGTTGTACAAAAATGAAAACCTAAAAGTGACAGATGAAATACCAGTTAATGGATAAAGAAAACTAGTTTTAACAAAACATACAGACTGATACAGTTAAAAAATAAATCATAATATGTGGCTTAAACAACTTGTAACTTTTTATTATGTGGTTCTAGAAACTGCAGATTCAGGAAAATGAAACATGCAGACTCTGTCAACAGAGAGTTTACCCAATGGAATGCCTAATTGCTGACAAGCAGAATTTTCATAAATCATGTTTCCGATGTCACCACTGTGGCAGTCAATTAAGGTAAGAAGCAACTGTATGTTCACTCTCAAAATGCTGCATTTGAATATAAATATAGCTGGTGAAATTTTCAACAGATCTATTCAGCCTGTAGGGTTGTTGGGACAGGTATCCCCACCTGGAGTACTGTATCCAGTTCTGGGCACCCCAGTTCAAAAAAGACAGGGAGCTACTGGAGAGAGTCCAGCGCAGAGCCACTAGGATGATTAAGGGAGTGGAGCATCTCCCTTATGAAGAGAGGCTGAGAGAGCTGGGTCTCTTTAGCCTGGAGAAAAGGAGACTGAGGGGTGACCTCATTAATGTCTATAAACGTGTGAAGGGGAAGTGTTGGGAGGATGAAGCAAGGCTCTTCTCAGTGACATCCAATGATAGGACAAGGGGTAATGGGTACAAGCTGGAGCATAGGATGTTTTCATAAACATAAGGTAAAACTTTCACGGTGAAGGTAACAGAACATTGGAACAGGCTGCCCAGAGAAGCTGTGGAGTTTCCTTCTCTGGAGACATTCAACACCTGCCTGGGTGTGTTCCTGTGTGACCTGATCTAGATGATCCTGCTTTAGCAGGGGGGTTGGACTAGCTGATATTTCAAGGTCCCTTCCAACCCCTAATGTTCTGTGATTTTGTGAAATATCAAGTAAGGTGTAAAATTCATGGTAGATTTATGATATGTAAAAGTAAAAACCAAATTTTCTTCTATTTGGCAGCTTGGGAAATTATGCATCTCTCCATGGAAATATATATTGTAAACCCCATTTTAAGCAACTTTTCAAATCAAAAGGAAATTATGATGAAGGTTTTGGACACAAGCAGCATAAAGAATTATGGAATTCTAAAGATCAGTGTAGCTCAGTTGGCAATATTCATGCTGAAGAAATAAATCCCATCAATAGTATAACTGTTGATCCTAAACCAGTTACAGAAATTGACCAAGACTTGCACTCAGGTACTGAAGGTACTCATCCCGGTATTTTGGATAATAATTTGAAAAAATCCACAGAAAGAGGTAAGTTAAAGATGACATGGCCTCCTTTGACAGATGATGCAACACATAATAAAACATTTTCTGTTGAAGAAGTGGCTAAAGTAAATAAGTTGAAGTGGCCCCCAGAAGGTTTTGCTCAAGAATGTTCTAGCTTACATACAAATAAACCTCTGGGCAATAAAAAGGACTCTCAGGGAAAAAATGCTGTGAGAGAGCAAAATGAAAATAACACTGCAAATGCACAACGAAACCAACACTCCTCCATCAGCTCTCTGTCTGAAAAAGAAGATAAGAATATCTGTAATGCAAAGAAAAATGAAGCAGGCAATAAGGGAAAAGATGAGGAAGGTGGAAATGTGCAAGAAAAGCTGAATAAAACAGGAGGATCAGAGAGCAGGAAGGAAAATGGAAAGGTTATTAATGACGGTGATAATGTGTCTGTGCATAGTGCTGGGAAGGAGCAAGAGAAAAAAAATAATGTAACTGATGATTCAGAAGTTGTACAAGTAACTAACATTGATGATGTAACACTACAAAAAAATCACAAAAAATTCAGCTTGAATAACAATAACAATAACAATTATGCCACTTTTTCACATCTAAACATTTGTAGGCCAGAAACAACTCTCTCCGCTATGTCTAACCCAATGACAGCATTAAGCCACACAATTTGTACTGTACCACAGCATGCCGTTGCAAAGCTGGGAAATCAGTCTGGAAATGAAGAAATACTCAAGATGTATGAATCTCATGAGAGCTATTCTAGTGATACTGTAACTGTTTCACTGGAAGAACATAAGTTAAGAGATGAAGATGCTGTTACCTCTAATAGTCTTCCTCAATTTAATAAGGATGCCACTTCTCAGATGTCTCATACTAATAGCATGTCAGTTTTAAAGGAGGCAAATAATACATTTCCTGTTGATACTGAGTTGGTATGCATTGGAGAAGAAGAAAAACATGACAAAAACTTAAATATTATTTTATCTGACACTCTGAAAACATCTTTTCTTAAAAAAGACAATCTGGTTTTAGACTGTAATCCAATAGACTCTGTAAACCTGACTAAAAATTCCTACAGCCCATTTTCAAAAGAACATGGGAATTATAATACAGAACTGAACGCTGTTAATGTTTGTCAAGAAAATGAAGTAATCGAAGTGTCAAAGAATGACATAAACACAAGCTTAGATTTACTGAGCTCAAGACATACTGCTGTTCCACCATTCCAAGGTGAGAAAGTCAAGTTCAAACAGCTCACTGTAGAAGAACAAATTAAAAGAAATAGATGTTATGATGAAAATGAATAAACCACCTATAGTGATCAGCTACATCTGTAAGTCATTATAAAGTATGTTGTAAATACTCCTTCAGTCCAGTTATTCTAGTTCTTTTTGAAGAATTTAATATCCAGAGATTACATAATAAGATTTGTATTATATACTGTGAATTACTCAGACTTTATTTACATAGTTTATATATAAGTCAATGAAGATGCATAAAATGGATTTTTTTTCAGTCTGTAATTAAAACAGCTTGTCTCTTTATGTTCCTGAACATTTCAAGAAATATTTTACTACATGACTGTCCTGCAGAAACATCATAATTTAATTTTACTCTTTATCATTTGTAACAAGTCAAGATATGAAAGCACCTGGTGTGCCCAAAACAAGAAACAATATTTCCATAGATTTTTGCTTATGTATTGTTATTATTGGAACTGATCTGTTCCTCCATGACATATTATGTGCATTTCTTGTGTTAGTTCATGCTAGAAGATTTGAATTTTGGTTGGAGTTTTTTGGCGTGCTTTTTTTTTTGTTGTTGTTTTTGTTTGGTTTTTTCCAATATCATGCAGTGAAATGGACTAATTGAATAGTGACCACAACCAGTTGTTTTGCTGTATTCCTGGAGATGCTACTACAGCATCATATTGTAGGACAGAAAAAAAAGAAGTGCGTAAATTTTAACACAGGATAAAACCAAACATCCTAAGCAGAACTGGAACAAGGTTTGGGAACACTGGGCAATATAGACTAGTGGTTGTTTCAGTAATTAATTCAATGTCATTTAACTGAAGCAGCTTTTCAGTTTTGTATTTAAACCTGTACAAACTTACACAAATTTAGCGCTTTTTTTCCTTAACATGTTTATGGATTAACATTTGCTCTCAACACTACTGCAGCTTGCATGAAACAGCAACATATCATTTAACTGTTGACAATGCATAATAAAAAAGCACTTTACAAAAAAGTGTTTTGTGAAGTTTTTTTAATATGAATTTATAAATGATTTTCCTTAAACAATTTGTGAATTTCTTCATGTGGTAATTACTTTAAGCTAAAATGTTTCTCAAAGTGAAAGGATAATAAAATACAGTTTCCAGAATAATTTCTGAAGTATCTGACAGAGACAGGTGTTTGGAGTAATTTACCAGAAAGACAGGCTATTGTTAAAACATTTAAGGAATTATTGTGCAGAGTTCTAGAACAATACATCTGCTGCACTACAACTCATTGCCCAAAGTAATGGGATTGTTGGTAAATGGGATATCCACATGTGACTCTTCTGCACCTACACAGCAACAACTATAAGGTGTACACACACAAGGAAAGCTATAAATAATATTTCTTCCAGAGGAATACTTCAAGACAGTAAAGCCTCCTCTTTATGTATCATGCTTCATACCTCTAAAGTATTCTAATGAAATGTAGAAATATAGAAATACAGAAAAGATCCCTTAAAATTAATTTTCTCAGAAGAATAATTAGCCATTACGTAAGGCAAGGCACTCAGATACCACTGTATTTGACAACTTTGTTAAAAAGCATTAGCCTATAGGCTATTGTGAACATTTTAAAACTATTTTGGCAAGATATCTCTCTCTCTTATTCCTCTCCCTCTCCCCATTCGGTTGTAATGATGATGTATTATTTTTTAAAAACTGAGATATTGGTAAATAGATCTAAATGGTGTTGCTTTTTTTGGAGTAGATAACACAACTAAAAATACTGTCAACAAAATTCCTGCTAAGACAACCAAAGAAAATCTCAGAAAATGCAAGCCTGAAGAAAATCAATTGAATTTGTCTAAAATATTTAGGGCTTTACATGGACTAAGCTTTTCAATCTCTCCCATTCCCCAGAAATTCTTAATAGGTACAAGAACAGTTTTGACTGTATTAGTTAGGAAAGAGATCTTGAGGCTGAAATGGTGGGTGTTTATGTGCACACACATAGGCATGATCATATAGAAGTTCATAATTCAAGCAAAAAGTACAATCCTGTGCCAATTTTCATTCTCCTGCATATTGTGATTAAACTTGTATCCTACAGTTTACAGGAGTGACAGATATCAGTTATGATAAAAACTCATTTACATCTAGAAATGAATGCCTCTGAAATTATCCTTACAAAATACAGACCTTTTTGCTTTCCCTAAACAAAATAAAAATACCACCAAAGATGACTCACAGAAAAATCATGTTCCCTTTAGAAAACATGCTAGAGATGACTGAAATAAAGTCTTTGATGAAACAGTAGAAAGAAGCAGAACTATGAGGTGATTTTTATTCCCAGAGGGAGTAATATATGAAGTCAACATACACAAAATGACATACCTTACAGAACAAATCTCCTTGGATAATCCATGACTGGGATTCTGCCTAGCATGGGACAGATGCAGAAGCGTAGAGCCGTCCTCTAGTGGATTCATTAGCTTTGCACACTCCTCTCTCAGTGGGTGACCTTTTTTTTTTTTCCTTCTTCCAGTATTGAGAATGAATGTTATGGAAAAATTAAGATATTGCATAATTACTTCTTTGAAACATAAGTCAGGTGTCCCATCATACTGTTTTGGAGTTCTTATACAAATCAGAAGGATGACAGCCTGTAAATCTGTTCTAGGAAACTAATAGCTGTGGGTAACAAAAAATTGTAAAACAATGTAAATTATCTGGGGGGAAAAAAAAAAACCAACAAGAAATTGATGCAAAAGAGTTCTTCAGAACTTCATCCAAAAACTTAGAACAGGAGTAATGAGAGACAAGATACATCTGGAATTCACTGAGATGAGTGTTTGTCTTACTTCTTTTTCCACAGAAGGCAAAAGAGACAAGAGATGCTGTATGCCTGAGTTACCCTACTGAATACATACATTACCACTACAGAACTCACACTCTGGAGAGAATGCATATAGCAGCTGAAAGTGAGATTGGGATAAAAGCTGTAGCTAGAAAATAGCAACCTTACAAATTTTCTTGAAATTAAATGCTAAATGAATAGAAACTCCTTAGGTGCCAAAAAGCCTCATGCATTTTTGTGAAACCATACAGATTTACTGCAGACAGGGAGCTGGTCTTTATGGTTTTAAAAAGAACCACTATCCATTAAAGTTGTACTTCTGTGAGAGAAAGTTTTTACTGTAAGTTTAAATATCTTTAAGTTAACCTCCAGGCTTTCTAAGTTTTAGTACCTGAGTTTAAATAACAAGTCATCAGTTTGTAAAAGTTCCATTCTGTGAGGAGAGGCTTGATGGCTCCCAAGAGGAATCATGGTACCAAAATCCCCATTCTCTCAGCAGACAACTTACACAGGCCACACCGATGTTTCACCCCTTAGCTCATGGACAGGATATTTAGCATGTTTAGGATTTCTAGCAATGCCTTACAGTCATGGAGGGCAGAGCTGACCCAATTCTAGCAGAGCTGCAGCCAAATACTTTTCAACAGCAAATTGCACTGACAAGTGGCAGTGAAATGAAAATTCTCTGCATCGTTATTCTAGTATGGTAGATGTGCAGTCTGTGAAGTCTATTTTCACTAGGTATTATTGGCTAGTGAAGATGTTCTACCGCTTTTAGAACACAGCAGGGTTCATGTATTCTTCTATAATCAAAAGCACCAATTAGAGAGATTAAAGAGCTTGATTTAATGTCTTGTTAAGGAGCTTCTGAATTGTTGGGCCAGCACTGGACTTTAGAGGACTTCTAAATTTGCAGCCCCTTTGCAGCTTCATTAACAAAATTGGCACAAAGACTTAGAGCTACTTAAATTGTTTTTATAGATGCAGCATATCAACTGCTCCCTTTGGAGCTTTTGCTCCTTTCTAGAGTCAACGGCATCCTCAAAACTATAGCGGGACCTAAACAGCACCTTTACTATACTGCTGAAGTGGACTCCTCCTAGACGAAGGACTTGCTGAAAGCAAATGCTTGATTACTGCAAAAAGTGTACGTACCTTATCTGTCTTCTGCTAAGCATTTATCTCCTTCATACATACTAATAGGCATCCTTACTCTAAAATCTTAAAAGACAATAGTGCTCAGCATGGACATTAAAATCATGCTAAGGATAGGCCTTATTCTAACACAAAACATTTCTTGCAATATCACTCCCATAAATAATTATAGTTCAGTCCTTAGTTTCAAAGGGCAGGATAATTATCAGAATTACTTATATAAGACTGGGTCACTTCAGTCAAGTATACCTCCAGCTGTTAGGTATAATTGCAAAAACATTAACTACCCTGGATACGCTCACAAAAACAGGAAAACATTAAGTCAAAGAAAGACAAATTAAAACCTTTGTGTCTTTTCATGCCTTCATCCATTAAGAGGCATGTAAGTTAAATCCTTTGGGTGAACTTTACTGACTTCCACAAGCAGTATTTCACCTTGTATGTGGGTTACATTTGATGATTTTGACATGAAAAACATTTTTAAATGTTTTAAATAGAGCAACTGTGTCAAAACGTGCTTAGGAACATAATCAGACTGACCTTACTTTGGGGTTTTCTAAAACATTAAATGACAATTTAACAATGAAAGATCTGGATTTTCAGTATAGTCCTTAAGCAAAAAAAAAACAAACAAAAAAAACCAGCTATATACTGCTTCAGGGCAAAAAAGTGAAAAACTCAAGAACTTACCTCTCCATGGATCTTTTCCCTATACTTTCCTCACCTCTCCTGTCTTAGGATTGGGTGTAGGAGAGAGTAAGAGAGAATTAAGTGTTCATATGTGTTATGAATGTATTTTTTCATTAACTGAGTACATTACAACTTTATTAAAAACAGACATGAAAATCTACTACATATTTGCAGCAGGTTACTTTCAACATCTCATAATCTGGTTAAATAAAAAAACCAAACCCTCCTAGAAAAACCCCAAAGGGACATCTACATGATGACAGATGATTTCAAACCCACTCTACCTTTGTCTCTCAACACTGTAACCACCATTATCAGTATCCATTTAAAATTATTTTTAGACTGATATAATGATATATGTGACAGATGCTGACAAGGAATAATGTTCTATCACAGCAGGAACCTATGAAAGAGCCATTCCTTCCCCATACTCCAAACTGAAAAGAAGGCATTTTTTCCACTCAACCTTGTTGTAAAATAAATAAATAAATAAATAAATAATAAAAAAAATTGAACAAATCACAGAATGTTGGGACCTCCGA